>JACEFZ010012800.1:0-140212 GCA_014155875.1 Cepaea nemoralis
CTCTGGTGAACATTACCCACATCTTCCCTGCCAGCTTCCAACACCTTCCCTCTTCTCTCATCCTTCAGACGGCCTTGCCTCTGCAGCCCATTTTTCTGAGGCTCAGTCTTTTGGAGGTATACAGATTCTTCTTTACTAAAACCAACAGATCTTTGAGGTGTCTCATTACTAACAGATCTTGCTGACTGACCACTGCTGGATGACTGGCCACTTCTAGACAAAGACTGACCAATACAAGGCTGTTGTTCAATGTCAGAACTGTCTGCAGCCATGTCAGGATCACAATGATGGTTGTCTGATCTGTTGTTATTGTTGTAATACATGTCAGGTCTGAAAGAACGCTGACGTGCCAGGTAGGCTGAGACCTCCTCAGGCAAGTCTGCACAAACCGCTTTGTGATGCTGGTTTTGATTGTGAAAAGAATCAACCAACGGAAGAGAAAAATGTATTTTTTTGTTCGGCTGTTGGGACAGCAGAGTTTTAAATTCAGTCATAGGAGGATAAGTCAATGGGCCTTCATTAAACTCCCTTTTACTAAAGTCCTGGACATGACTGTTTTCAGACTCCCTCAATGAAGAAAAATAATCCATCTGCGAATTCATCTCCACAAATGAAAACTTTGATCCTAGAGTAACTGGCTCTTTCAAAGAAGGATAACTCTTGTCCAAACTTGATACTTCTGGAGCAAAAGTGACAGTCGGTTGTTTACAGTGTGCTCCGCAAGATTTCTGACTTCTAGAACAATCACAAACTTGCCTACCTCTGGCTCGGCAATGACTGCAAGCTTCAGGTCTCAAATCATACTTTTCCACAGGTTTCATTTTAAAATTTTCCTCGACCTCCTTTTGCACGGAATTCTCACTCACTCGAGGTATACAATCCTTTTCGTGGCCCTCATGTTCGCAGTGCTGGAGTTTTCCTATTCTTTGGCTGCATTCTTTATCCAAAGACTTGCTTTCCTCCAGTGAATCTTCACGTGTTTTCAAGGGTGAATTCTTCCTTCTTTCCTCACTCTCCGATGACAAGCTATCACAGGCAACATCTGCCTGCTGTCTTGAAGGCTGACATTTGTTCAGACAGGCTGAATTACTCCTGGCTGCAGAAGCATTGTTTCTTTCATCTGACTGAGATACATGGCATTCACTTTCTGAGCACACGCAGTGGGACTTGACCTGTGCTTGCCTACTGCACGATGTGATCACCTGGTCTTGCATATCAAACTCCACAGATTTCTTCTTGTTTGGCTGCCTGCTAACTGAAGCAGGTTCATCGCTGGTGCTGAACTGTTGCTCTTCCTGGTCCCTCTTTGGCAAATCATCTTTTCTACCGCCAGCTGTGCACCTGGATGGCTTGAGTTCGCAGGCCGTGGATCCTTGTGGCTGAGCTGGTGGATCCCTGTGGCTTGTATCATTTTGTGGTTTATCTGTGCAAGTAAACCAAGCAATCATCAGCAAACTCAATCAAATGCATGCTCAGTCAAAAACAAACTCAATCAAAAGCAAACTCAATCAAAAACAAACTCAATCAAAAACAAACTCAATCATAAGCACACTCAATCAAAAACAAACTCAATCAAAAGTAAACTAAATTTTTTTAAAAATTCAATCATAAGCAAACTTAATTAAAAACAAACTCAATCATAAGCAACCTCACTTGAAACAATACAACAGCAGAAATACACCTGAACAGAAACATCAACACCACCACTCCAGCACACAAAACAACCAACCACCCAGCAGTTTTCACACAATCCTGCATGTACTTTGCAGAATGTTGCCATCAATACCAGGTTGATATCCTAGGCCATTTTACATTCAGTAGATTGCCACTGCTTTCTCAACAGATCAGTGTTGGGTACGAACCCACTAACCTGTCATCAGCGTTCATGAAGTTTCTGAACCTCTCAGCCATGCTGACTTCTAGTGAGTGAGTTAAGACCACTTTCACACACCTTCAAGTGAATTTGATATCTGGTGCTAGACACATACTTGTACAGACCAATTGGTGCCCAGTGCTGCGGGCAGTATCATAGCAGCCTCCTTTGCTTCTCGCGACATTTCCTGGTCAAGTCTGTAGACTTGAGGTCAGGTCAACCTGGTCGCTTTAAACAAAAACATATTCACTGCTATGTCAACCAACCCCATGACTTCTGGGGGGGAGGGTGGTGGTGGTAGGGTAGGCGTTTGGGGGAGGGGGTGGTCGCAGGGGAGTATCTAGCCACTACGCTACCACGACTCTCACAAACAGCATTAGAAAAAAATGCATAAGGAACTATGGAGACAAGTGACGTCAGAGGACAACAAACAAACATACGCTGTGATACCGTGTTTCGAAGCGGACGTTGTTTATTCTGTGGAGTCAAAGTTGTGGAGCGAATTGGATATTCTTATGCAAGTACTATTCAGGTGGACGACAGGAGGAGTCATTTGCTGAGATTGAATAACCGTGGACCTAAATGCAAGATGAATCTACCTGGAATTTAACGACACGGATCGAAAGAACAGAGGAATGGAAAACAGGATGGGCGCTGAGGTGAAGGTTAGAGACATTTAACATAGCAATTCTAGATGCTCCGAGTAGGTGTCACTCCTGCGAGATGGATGCTCTATAGAGATAATGAATTTGGTATGAATTAAGTGGATAACACCCAATAAAACAGGTGTTGTATTAACTTATCACCGGAGCCCCGTCGGTATTTTCGTTGACAAGTTCTTTTGACTTTGAGCGTTCATGTTATTGGGACGAGCCAAACTTCAAGAACACCTCGTGTAGAGTTTAATAGTTGATAGAGATTCTGCTACCAGGCACATATGTCATCCATTCTCCTCCCACAGATCTCACACATACAATCACATGCCATCCAATATTCTCCCACAGATCTCACACATACAATCACATGCCATCCAATCTCCTTCCACAGATCACACACATACAATCATATGTCATCCATTCTCCTCCCACAGATCTCACACATAAAATCACATGCCATCCAATCTCCTCCCATAGATCTCACACATACAATTATATGTCATCCAATCTCCTCCCACAGATCAAACACATACAATCATATGTCATCCAATCTCCTCCCACAGATCTCACACATACACTCATATGTCATCCAATCTCCTCCCACAGATCGCACACATACAATTACATGCCATCCAACCTCCTCCCCCACATACAATCATAAGTGCTCTAATCTTCTCCCACAAATCTCACACATACAATCATAAGTGCTCCAATTTCCTCCCACATACAATCATAATGGCTCAAATCTCCTCCCCCATATCTCACACATACAATCATAAGTGTTCCAATCTCCTCCCCCAGATCTCAAACATACAATCATAAGTGCTCCAATCTCCTCCCCCAGATCTTAAACATACAATTATAAGTGCTCCAATCTCCTCCCCCAGATCTCACACAAACAATCATAAGTGCTCCAATCTCCTCCCCCAAATCTCACACATACAATCATAGGTGCTCCAATCTCCTCCCCCAGATCTCACACATACAATCATAAGTGCTCCAATCTACAGATCTCACACAAACAATCATAAGTGCTCCAATCTCCTCCCCCAGGTCTCACACATACAATCATAAGTGCTCCAATATCCTCGCCAGATCTCACACAAACAATCATAAGTGCTCCAATCAGATCTCACACATACAATCATAAGTGCTCCAATCTCCTCCCCCAGATCTCACACAAACAATCATAGGTGCTTCAATCTCCTCCCCCAGATCTCACACAAACAATCATAAGTGCTCCAATCTCCTCCCCCAGGTCTCACACATACAATCATAAGTGCTCCAATCTCCTCCCCCAGATCTCACACATACAATCATAAGTGCTCCAATCTCCTCCCCCAGGTCTCACACATACAATCATAAGTGCTCCAATCTCCTCCCCCAGATCTCACACAAACAATCATAAGTGCTCCAATCTACAGATCTCACACAAACAATCATAAGTGCTCCAATCTCCTCCCCCAGATCTCACACAAACAATCATAAGTGCTCCAATCTACAGATCTCACACAAACAATCATAAGTGCTCCAATCTACAGATCTCACACAAACAATCATAAGTGCTCCAATCTACAGATCTCACACAAACAATCATAAGTGCTCCAATCTCCTCCCCCAGATCTCACACATACAATCATAAGTGCTCAAATCTCTCCTCCCCCCCCCCCCCCAGATCTCACACACATAATCATAAGTGTTCCAATCTCCTTCCCCACATATCACACATACAATCATAAGTGCTCAAATCTCCACCTACAGATCTCACACATACAATCATAAGTGCTCCAATCTCCTCCCCCAGATCTCAAACATACAATCATAAGTGCTCCAATCTCCTCCCCCAGATCTAACACATACAATCATAAGTGCTCCAATCTACAGATCTCACACAAACAATCATAAGTGCTCCAATCTCCTCCCCCAGGTCTCATACATATAATCATAAGTGCTCAAATCTCCTCCCATAGATCTCACACACATAATCATAAGTGTTACAATCTCCTTCCCCACATATCACACATACAACCATAAGTGCTCAAATCTCCTCCCATAGATCTCACACACATAATCATAAGTATTCCAATCTCCTTCCCCACATATCACACATACAATCATAAGTGCTCAAATCTCCACCTACAGATCTCACACATACAATCATAAGTCCTCCAATCTCCTCCCCAGATCTCAAACATACAATCATAAGTGCTCCAATCTCCTCCCCCAGATCTCACACATACAATCGTAAGTGCTCCAATCTCCTCCCCCAGATCTCACACATACAATCTTAAGTGCTCCAATCTCCTCCCCCACATACAATCATAAGTGCTCCAATATCATCCCCCACATCTCACACATTGACTGTGGTCAGGTCACTTTAGGATCACGTGTATAGCATGGCTGAACAGATAAATCACCATGGCCTGGAGAGAATGGAGTGGCAGGGAGTGACCAGAGGATCTGCCCAACAATCAGTACTCCCAGGAAAGGTCAGACGGACACATAATCAGTCTAAAACTGGTACCCTTAGTACTGGGACTCTTTGCTGGCTGTTGAAGATGACAGAGCATGTATGAGAATGTTCTGAGTGTTTTGATGTCGGGACTCAACCCAATATGCCTCAAGGCTGATAGAAAGGTCTTTTACTTCACACACACACACACGAGCGCGCGGACACACACACGCGTGTGCACGCAGGTGCGTGCATGCACGCACCCATGCATGCACGCATGCATACATACACACACGCACACACATATATGTACAGAATATAAATCCCTACCCACAGTGACCTCATTACACATCCCATCATGCCATGATGTATGACTGGAACTCAAGGCCTGATCTTTGACCCCAGCATACTCCTTGAACTCCTTCACATCTGCTGTCTCGGGAGACACATCTCCGACAACCTCCTGGAGACTGACGGGATTTCCTTTCTGAGATATTCCGGAGCTATCGCTCAAGGGGGAGTGACAGGGGCTTCTTGCAACCCTGGATTCTGAATTTTTGGACCGATTTCTGAAGCCCACTGCAGGAATTTTCATGTAATCAGCCTCCATACAAGATGTCTGGTTTGTGAAAGCCACTTTATTACTGTCATGTCTGGAAGAGAAAATAAATCCCCCAATGTAAATGCCAAATCCCACACAATGTGTCTGGTTTGTGAAAGCCACTTTTCTACTGTCATGTCTGGAAGAGAAAATAAATCCCCAAATGTAAATGCCAAATTGTCGGTCTCCATGGCTAAAGGCTTGTGAACGCGATTCGTGACCCGCTTACCTTGTGTTTGAAACACAGCTGCGACCGATTTGGCAGCAGACTGTGTCACGCTGGGGTTTTAACATGTTTGTATGGGAGCCGGTCATTCAAAAGCAATGGCAAACTACTGAACATAAAACTTGCCAAGATATCAACAACAGCAGTAAAATGCTGGTGTTGACAGCGATGTCCTTTAAATAGGATATGCAAAAATAATAATATCAAATCCCACAAGAGTGCCATTGACTGCCTCATTGAGCTCATCTCTGAGATTGCAAAATAATGTTGCATAGTTGGTGGGATAATACTGTTCACGCACAATTAGTCACTACACGTGTGATATCCACTATGTGGGGATGCAAATAATATCAGCTTCAACGAATGACCCGTGGTTCGCCAGGGTCGTCACAAATTGCGTTGTTTCAATCTTTATTAACAAGATCATTAATTTGGTAGTACTCTGTTAGTCCAACACAACAATGACAGCCTTCACGATATCTGAGACATATTGAAGTATGAGCGTCAGTTCCATGATCTTATAGCCACTAATAATTTGGATACGTTCTACAGATGGTTTTGTTGCCTATCCTCGCTGTTAGAGTTCCAGCCAAACTACTCACTTTGACTCATATCCCGTAGTCTTCTCTGGTCAACAACAACAACCAGTCTCCTCTGTTACAACAAAGAACTACGGGACATACTGACCCTAATCCCTGGCACTCAGTCCCCTCTGTTACAATAAAGAACTACGGGACATACTGACCCTAACCCCTGGCATCCAGTCACATCTGTTACAATAAAGAACTATGGGACATACTGACCCTAACCCCTGGTACCCAGCCCCATCTGTTACAACAAAGAACTATGGGACATACTGACCCTAACCCCTGGCACCCAGTCCCATCTGTTACAATAAAGAACTACGGGACATACTGACCCTAACCCCTGGCACCCAGTCCCATCTGTTACAACAAAGAACTACGGGACATACTGACCCTAACCCCTGGCACCCAGTCCCATCTGTTACAATAAAGAACTACGGGACACACTGACCCTAACCACTGGCACCCAGTCCCATCTGTTACAATAAAGAACTACGGGACATACTGACCCTAATCCCTGGCACCCAGTCCCATCTGTTACAATAAAGCACCATGGGACATACTGACCCTAATCCCTGGCACCCAGTCCCATCTGTTACAATAAAGAACTACGGGACATACTGACCCTAACCCCTGGCACCCAGTCACATCTGTTACAATAAAGAACTATGGGACTACTGACCCTAACCCCTGGCACCCAGTCACATCTGTTACAACAAAGAACTACGGGACATACTGACCCTAACCCCTGGCACCCAGTCCCATCTGTTACAATAAAGAACTACGGGACATACTGACCCTAACCCCTGGCACCCAGTCCCATCTGTTACAATAAAGAACTACGGGACATACTGACCCTAATCCCTGGCACCCAGTCCCATCTGTTACAATAAAGCACCATGGGACATACTGACCCTAATCCCTGGCACCCAGTCCCATCTGTTACAATAAATAACTACGGGACATACTGACCATAATCCCTGGCACCCAGTCCCATATGTTACAATAAATAACTACGGGACATACTGACCCTAATCCCTGGCACCCAGTCCCCTCTGTTACAATAAAGAACTATGGGACATACTGACCCTAACCCCTGGCACCCAGTCCCATCTGTTACAATAAAGAACTATGGGACATACAGACCCTAATCCCTGGCACCCAGTCCCCTCTGTTACAATAAAGAACTATGGGACATACTGACCCTAACCCCTGGCACCCAGTCTCATCTGTTACAATAAAGAACTATGGGACATACTGACCCTAATCCCTGGCACCCAGTCCCATCTGTTACAATAATGAACTACAGGACATACTGACCATAATCCCTGGCACCTAGTCCCATCTGTTACAATAAAGAACTACAGAACATACTGACCCTAACCCCTGGCACCCAGTCTCCTCTGTTACAATAAAGAACTGCGGAACACACTTGCCATGATCCATATTAGATCATGGGGCGTAGTGCAGATAGTCCAAATCTTCACGCAGTTCAGCAACTGGCACCTACATGTGAAGTGATAAATACGATTGGATTCCTCGTACAGAGGAACAGGTTCTTTTACTGCTGGGGTAGGAATAGGTGTGGTTCTGTACCTAATAACTGGAGTTGCAGCACAGAATGTTCGGCTGACTGCTGTAATGAGCCGGTCCTGTAGACGTTGCATTACGTCATCCCCTCGAAAGGTTAGTTGGATGAATACCTTGAATTTAGGGACTGTAGTTTCATCTGGTCTTGGTTTGGGCTGTTGGCAGTGGCGCTTTATAAATCCTATGGAGTACCCATTCAGGTTTAAGACATTCTTCAGAGTTTCAAATTCCTCTGTCAGTGTGTCCTGGGTGCATATCTTCCTAGCACGGACAAACAGGGTCCCTTTTTCTGATGTTTGTGATATGTTGTCTTTGTCACTTAGCCTCACAGACAAAGTTCAGATTGCCCATTTTGGCTGTCCACTGAATTTTCAGCATTCTTCTGTAAAACCACATCTCCAAAGCTTCCAGGGATTTTTAACTTGTTTACTAATTGTCCAGAATTCACAGCTTTTGTTAAAGATGCCAATCAAAGCCATGACTACCAGGCCAGTGGGTGAGCAACTAGCCCTTAGACCGCATCAGCTCCCAGTGTGTGAGACTGGACAGCACAAATGGTCAGCAAAACAGAGTTAACTTGATCTCTCCTGGACCATGCTTACATGAAGCCATTATCTCACAATTATTCACTGAACTCTTTTTCTACCAGACAGTCATGAATAAACTCTGTCCGAGTGGCTAGAATGCCTGATTCTCCTTCGGGAGACCCGGGTTTGAATCCCCGGTAAGGTGTGGTATTTTTTTCTGTCGGAACAAAAAGAATATTCTAGCCTGCACAGTTTGTGTCGACTGCAATAGCCAGGCGGTTTTAATTCCTCAGGCTCAAAGATCATCATATACCGCAAGGTACTATATTGGCAGTAAATGACAGTGATTTACAGGCGAGGCCCAAACAGTATCAAAACCACAGTGACAAATGATGAGTCTATTACTGTCAAAGAGGCAACATGTATACATCTTGTGTAAAACATATTTATGTTAAACCAGATTTATTTAGCATGCCCTGGCCAAACATGAGAAGTTTAATAACATATACTTTGGTGTACTTGCAGAATTGGTGATCACACATAATTAACCCCTGGTGTCCAGATCAACCTAGCTTAAAACATAATTAACCCCTGGCAGCCAGATTGACCTAGCCTAAAACATAATTAACCCCTGGCATCCAGATCGACCTAGCCAAAAACATAATTAACCCCTGGCATCCAGATCAACCTAGCTTAAAACATAATTAACTCCTGGCATCCAGATCGACCTAGCCTAAAACATAATTAACCCCTGGCATCCAGATCGACCTGGCCTAAAACATAATTAACCCCTGGCATCCAGATTGACCTAGCCTAAAACATAATTAACCCTGGCATCCAGATCGACCTAGCCTAAAACATAATTAACCCCTGGCATCCATGTTGAGAAATAAAGGGACAATGTATGTATAAAAATAAACTGTTTTCAAGTTGTTATCATAGTTAGATATTTTTCTACAGCCATTTGTGACTTACTTATTGACTTCCCCTAGTATCTTACAGGCATTCGTAGCCAGATTCACTAAACTGCTGTCTAGAGAACTACTACAATTGTTTGCTTTACCTGTCTGTGATCACTAGACTATCAGATGACATAGACTTGGAGGGTCATGGTCTTCAATGTCAGCTCCACACCAGATAGCTGAAGAAGACTGGAGTCATGACATATAAACATGACAGCTAAAGATTGGAGTCATGATCTACAGACCTGACAGCTGAAGATGATTGGAGCCATGATCTATATACCAGACAGCTAAAGAAGATTGGAGTCATGATCTACAGACCTGACTGCTGAAGATGATTGGAGCCATGATCTATATACCAGACAGCTAAAGAAGATTGGAGTCATGATCTACAGACCTGACAGCTGAAGATGATTGGAGACCATGATCTTTATACCAGACAGCTAAAGAAGATTGGAGTCATGATCTACAGACCCGACTGCTGAAGATGATTGGAGACATGATCTATATACCAGACATCTAAAGAAGATTGGAGTCATGATCTACAGATCTGACAGCTAAAGAAGATTGGAGACATGATCTACAGACCTGACAAATGAAGACGATTGAGTTGTGATTGTTGATGTCTGCTTCAGAACATGCAGCGCAAGAGAAAAGTGTCCAGTGGCACCCACCTGGACAAACACAGCAGGTTGACTAACATTCTAACAGCGACATCAACATATAGACTACAACAACACTTGCCCATTCTTCAACCTGCACATATAGAATACAACAACACTTGCCCATTCTTCAACCTGCTTGATGTGGCGTTCGGTGAGACCCTCTCAGAAGCATCTTTGGTACCATGAACCTTAGACCTGTCTGTCGCTCTGTTGTAGTTTGCACCAACAGCACCATTCTTGCCCTCTTCTTCTGTGTTATTTCCTGCGCTGTCTTCTTCGCTCATCCCACGATGTTTACCTTCTCTGGTCTGCGCCTTTCTTTCTTTTGATTCTTTCAGTAGAAAGCTCTCTTCATTATCTTCCAACTGCTTGAATTTATTGAAACTGAACAAGGGAAAAACGTGATCATCAAATTAAAAGTAAGACATGTCAACATGATGAAGATGCTTGCAGATCTACAAATTGATGGGAAAGACCTTAGACTTGTGAAAAACATATACTGGAAACAACAAGTAGCCATAAAGACTGATGATGAAATTGATCAATATCAACCTTTTAAGAGAGGTGTGAGATAGGGATGAGTAAGGTCTCCAGATCTTTTTTTCCTGTACAGTGAAAATATTTTTAGAAATTTAGAAGATATGAGAGTAATCACCATTGGGGGACATAATATCAATAATTTTAGATATGCTGATGATACAGTAATGATTTTAGACAATGAGCACCATCTGCAACATTTAGTAGATGCGGTTGTTGCACACAGTGAACAACTAGGGTTATAATTAAATTGTAAATAGACACAGTAATTCTGTACTGACTACCACAGTAATTATGTGCTGACTACCATAGTAATGTTGTACTGACTATGACAGTAATTTTGTGCTGACTACCACAGTAATTTTGTGCTACTACCACAGTAATTTTGTACTGACTACCACAGTAATTTTGTACTGACTACCACAGTAAATTTCTACTGACTACCACAGTAATTATGTGCTGACTACCAAAGTAATTATGTACTGACTACCACAGTAATTTTGTACTGACTACTACTTTAATGTTGTGCTGACTACCACAGTAATTTTTTACTGACTACCAGAGTAATTCTGTGCTGACTACCATAGTAATTTTGTGCTGACTACCACAGTAATTTTGTACTGACTACCACAGTAATTTTGTGCTGACTACCACAGTAGTTTTGTACTACCACAATAATTTTAAACTGACTAACATGCATGGTAATTGTAAACTGACTAACATGATTGGCAATTTTAAACTGATTAACCAGCCAAACTACATTCCTACCTCACAAATACTGTAAACACAATCGTATCTCACACATATATCCCACACAAAACCCTACCCCACACACAATCCAACCCCACATAAACATCCCACACACAACAATACTCCACACATGCACCCAACACACTACTCTACCCCAGACACAAAACTACCCCACAAACAAACCTACCCCACAAACAACCCTACCCCACACACAACCCTACCCCACACAAAACTCTACCCCACACACAACCCTACCCACCACAGACACCCCACACACAACATGACCCCACACAGATGTCCCACACACAACCCTACCCCACACATAACCCTACCTCACACACAACCCTACCCCACACACAACCCTAACACATACACACCCTACCCCACACACAATCCTAAACCACACACAACCCTACCCCACACACAACCCTACACCACATACAACACTACCCCATACACAACCCTACCCCACACAAACACTCCACACACAATACTCCACACAAACACCCCACACACAACCCTACCCCACACACAACCCTACCCTACACAAACACTCACACAGCCCTACCCCACACACAAACCTACCCCACACAAACAATCCTACCTGACATACAACCCTACCCCAAGCACAATCCTCCCCCACACAGACACTCAACACAAAACTCTACCCCACACACCACCCTATCCCACATAGACATCCCACACACAACTCTACCCACAAACACTCACACACAACCCTACCCCACACACAACCCTACACCACATACAACACTACCCCATACACAACCCTACCCCACACAAACACTCCACACACAACTATACTCCACACAAACACCCCACACACAACCCTACCCCACACACAACCCTACCCTACACAAACACTCACACAGCCCTACCCCACACACAAACCTACTCCACACAAACAATCCTACCTGACATACAACCCTACCCAAAGCACAATCCTCCCCCACACAGACACCCAACACAAAACTCTACCCCACACACCACCCTACCCCACATAGACATCCCACACACAACTCTACCCACAAACACTCACACACAACCCTACCCCACACAAACACCAACACACAAACACCCCATACATAACCCTATCCTACACAAACACCTGACACAAACACCCCACACACAAACACCCAACCCTATTCTACACAAACACCCACACACAACTCTATCCTACACAAACACCCCACACACACAAACCTAGCCTAACACACAACCCTATCCTACACAAACACCCCACACACAACCCTATTCCTCACAAACACCCCACACACAACCCTACCCCACACAAACACCCACACACAACCATATCCCACACAAACACCCCACACACAACCCTACCCCACACACAATTCTACCCCACACAGACACACCATACACAACCCTACCTCACACAGACACCCCACACACAATCTGACTCCACACACAACCCTACCCCACACAAACACCCCACATACAACCCTACCCCACACACAGCACTACACCACACAAACAATCCTACCCCATACAACACTACCCCACACACAACCCTACCCCACACAGACACCCAACACACAACCCTACCACACATAAACACCCCACATACAACCCTAACCCACACATAACACTGCCCCAAACAATCACTCCATCATACCCACACACAACCCTACACCACACAAACCCCACACACACCCCTACACCACACAAACACCCCACACACAACCCTACCCTGCACACAACCCACACACAACCCTACCCTAAACACAACCCACACACAACCTGTTTAGTTTAGTTTAGTTTAGTTTAGTTTAGTTTAGTTTAGTTTAGTTGACAGATCAACATCACAGCACACGGGTGTAACCCATAAGTGCTCCGTTCTACTCCTAACTCAAGCCTGAGTCTGGAGCAACTCAGCTCAGTGCATGAACTCCATAGCACCAGTGAAGATCCTGAAATACTTTGGGTAGATATTTAACTCAAAACGTTTTCCAACTGCCAAGGGATTTTTTACGTGTGCAACAATACACTCGGGCGTCGGATCTCACTACCCAGAGACCAAGGGAAATTTTGTTACTAGAAGTCCACGTGAAAAAATCCCGGCCTGAACCCGGGACTTCCAGCACTTGAGGCAGACACCATACCTCGAGACCACTCAGCCTACTCTGCACACAACCCACACACAACCCTACACCACACAAGCAACCCACACACAACCCTACACCACACAAACACCCCACACACAACCCTACCCTGCACTCAACCCTACCCCATCCCATATACAAACACCCCACACACAACCCTACCCCACACACAACCCTACCCCACACACAACCCTACCCCACACACAACCCTACCCCACACACAACCCTACCCCACACAAAACCCTACCCAACACAGACACCCCACACACAATCCTACCCCACACAAACACCCTCACACAAACCTTATCTCACACAAACACCCACACACAACCCTACCTCATATTTATGTTGACCTTCCGCCGACTATCATGGTGCCATTTATCTGTGTGCTCCTGGTGTCTCATTTTCTTCACATCCTCTTCATATGCTTCCTCCTCCTTCCTCTTTCCCTCACTAGCAAACTCTTTCTCTTTGATACTCAGGTGGTACAGAGAGTTGTCTCTGGTCAGCCGGTCATATAGCTGGAAGTGACCACACAATTCAACATCTGTTAAACAATGTCCACTCTATTTTTCTTAGTCAGTGATCATTGCCTGTCATTATTTTTCATTAGCAAAAAATATAATCTATACATCAATCTGGACATCATCTGCCATTTTCTGCACCCATCTTCTCTTTGACCTTCCTCTTCCTGTCTTCCCAGGCATATACCCCTCCATTATTGTTCTCTCCAAACTTTCATGACGTTTCAAGAAACCTAACTATTTCAATTTTCTTTGTTTTATGGTCTTCAGTAGCTGCCATGGATGACATTTGGTGGATGACCAGCATGTCTGATGTGTCCATGGTGAAAAGATATTTCTTATTTGCCTTAGGCAAATCTTCTCTGTGCATGCGCAACTTCTGTGCCAATGCATTTCTGTCTGGCGTTGTCGTGAACTTATCACTGTAGACATCTCTATTATTATATTTGGGTATAATTAGGCTCTTACACTTTGCACATTCTATAACGAGTAACTGTTCACAACTCAACACTTCCTTAAGAACACAACACTGGTGCCATTTTGAATATTCTATTGCCCTCTAAATATTGTATAATTCACAGTCATTGTATAATTCACATTTATACAAACACATTTATTGATCTTTCACAAAAATTACTATTAATCTACCTATTACTGTAGCAGCACAATCTATGGCCATCACTACTTGAAACGGAAACCTGGTCCACACCTGACCGCAGCTCAACTCTAATTGATCTTGAAGGTGACGCTTCATCATTTCACGGAGCGTCCCGAGCGCTTTTCACGCTCTGTGAAAAGTGTTCACAAGCGAGTCACTTTTCACGGTCCAGGCGTCCAACTGGACTTTCCTTCTGAACACTGCCATAACCTCTGACTCAGTATAAGTCAGGTTATGGCAATAGCCAACCTTCTTAAATATTCAGATCTTGTCAGATGGATGCATTTGTTCTTGTCTGTATCCAAGATATTCTTAAAATTTGTCTATAACATTTATATTCAAAGACATTTATGGCCTGTTCAGCTTGTTTAGTAAGTCTCCAGGTCTCACAGGCATATGTTGCAATGGGAAAGATGAATGCTCTTAAAAATCTAATTTGTAATTTGTAGGTCTATCTGTCCCACGCAACAATTTATTCAGTTGTATAATCAATACAATCAACAGTTACCATTACAGATTTATTTTTTTTCCCGCGTTTCCATCCTGTTTCAGGATATTGCGGTCAACACCAGCATCTTTCAGCTGTATGTTGATTCCTAGGCTAGATTACGCTCATCAGCATGCCACGACTTTCTGAGCGACCGGCTCCATACTCTCATAAGTCACTAGCGTGACTCAAACCACTTCTAATTCTCGTCCGCTCAACCATTACAGATCTATAATTAAAATAATCAACAGTTATAATAACAGACCTATAATCAATGGTTACCTATCATTCTGATATGACACAAAGTTAATTATAATCTTCATGTAATCAACAACCAATCATAATCTTCCTATAATCAACAACCCATTACAATTGCAACATAGTCAAACATAAGCTATAATCTTCCTTTAATCAACAACATATTACAACTGCACCATAATCAAACATAAAATATAATCCTGCTATAATGAACGTTAAACTTAATAGAGGGTTTAAAGGTGACCATATCGACTTCGTAGCACTAGGTTTTATCTCATCTATATATATAAAAGAGAATGTTTGTGTCTTTGTGTGTCCTTTATGCGTTCCTGAACGGTCCATCCAAATGAGATGAAATTTTCTACAGATGTTCTTCTCATTCCCGCGCGCCAACTGGCATAGTTATTTAGTTTCAAAACATTTATTTACGTAATAAATCAACATTTAAAGGAAAGACAACATAATTAAGGGGACTTAACAACAAAAGTTATATCAAGGGACATTACTTTTAGTAACACTGCTATATTATGTAATTTAAATAATTGTTGTATTTTTCTTAAAGTTTTATAAAATGTTTAAAGAAGTTATCTACAGGCATATGCGATTTTTAAAAAAAGGTGATAAACACATTAAGGCATATTTAAAGTTTTTGTAAAAATAATGGATCTATTTTAGATACATTAAAATTTTTGAACCCATTTTTCCCGCAACGAGAATGAGAAAGGGCTGAACATATACTCTGTGCACCACAGTCGTATCTGGTATAAACAAAGTGATAAAAACTTTACTTTAAGGCATCTTCAACATTTTCGTAAAAATAATGGATCTATTTTAGATACATAAAAATTTTCTAACTCTGAACAATATCGTCGAAGCTACAATTTTAAGTGTGAAATTTAAAGGAGAAGATGTACTGTTGCCTCGCATCCCAATGATTCCAACAGATATGCCATTCGAATTCAAACGTCTGCAATTTCCGGACAGAATGATAGATAGATAGATAGATAGATAGGTAGGTAGATAGGTAGGTAGGTAGGTAGGTAGGTAGGTAGGTAGGTAGGTAGGTAGGTAGGTAGGTAGGTAGGTAGGTAGGTAGGTAGGTAGGTAGGTAGGTAGGTAGGTAGGTAGGTAGGTAGGTAGGTAGGTAGGTAGGTAGGTAGGTAGGTAGGTAGGTAGGTAGGTAGGTAGGTAGGTAGGTAGGTAGGTAGGTAGGTAGGTAGGTAGGTAGGTAGGTAGGTAGGTAGGTAGGTAGGTAGGTAGGTAGGTAGGTAGGTAGGTAGGTAGGTAGGTAGGTAGGTAGGTAGGTAGGTAGGTAGGTAGGTAGGTAGGTAGTAGGTCGGTAGGTAGGTAGGTAGGTAGGTAGGTAGGTAGGTAGGTAGGTAGAGAGAGAGACGGAAGGGCGGGCGGGCGGGCAGATAGATAGATAGATAGATAGATAGATAGATAGATAGATAGATAGATAGATAGATAGATAGATAGATAGAGAGGGAGGGAGGGAGAGACGGAGGGAGAGACAGACGGACGGATGGACGGACAGGCAGGCAGGCAGACAGGCAGGCAGGCAGGCAGGCAGGCAGGCAGACAGACAGACAGACAGACAGACAGATTCCCGCCAGGGGCCGGGCAAAGCCGGGCCGGGCCGGGTCAGCTAGTACGTTCATAAATAAACGTACATGTATTGTCTGGCACTGACAGAAGTAGAAGAAAGAAGTAGAGACTAGAGGACACACTAGACAACATAACAATTTAAAGCTATAGTGATCGTCCGGGATTTGAACCTGTCACCTCCAAATGGGTGTCTAGTTGGTCATGAGTCGAAGTACACTTGTTCCTGCAGCGAGGAGCTGTTCTCATTTGGAGGTGACAGGTTTGAATACTGGTTTGTAACTATAGCTTTCATGTTTTATGTTGTCTGGTGCATCCTTAAGCCTATACTTCTTTTTTTCTACTTGTGTGAGCGCCAAACAATACATGTGTGCTTAATGATGAACTGTCTTGGTGACCTCAAAGGGTTCCCCAATTCATATTTATCTCAAATGGCTTTGTCTCTTTCCGCAAAGCAGCCTGCTGAACGAGGCACATAAAGTGCAGACTCCACAGCTCCAGCGGCAATCCCCAAGAGTCTCCAAGAAAATCGCACTCGTTAAACGATTGGCAGAGTTGTAAAATGGACACAGACCTTTGTAGCACAAGGCAGGAGCTTAACAATTTCAACATGGGGACTCCTGAATATAAACTATCATCATGTGATCTCATTCCGTAACCCTCAGGGGCCAGTCACAAGGGTCGCACAATGGAAGCATCATTCATGTGACCCCTCCACTGCTCTCTATCCTGAACAACACACAATGGGTACAAACAATGCATCCTTTCCATTCTTTAATGTCTAGGATTTCCCCTGCCTTCCACTTCTCTGTTTGCCTTGAACCATTCCCCAGAAGATGACTTTTGAGAGAGTGTCATGGCATGTGACATGCCCAAACTAGACATGCTTCCAATGTGTTGTCACTGACACAAGTGGTTCTTTATGTTCTTCTGTCAATCATCCCCCATTGGTTCTCAATCAACTGAAGACATCCACCCACATCACAAATGTTCTATATTTATAGACATGATCCAATAGCTCCAGAACAACTTCACAAATGTATATTTTTTAGACATTTCCAACAGCTATGGTAGAATCAGGTACCTACCTCACAGATGTTCTATAATTATAGATAATCCAACAGCTCTGGTACAATCAGGTGTCTCCATCTATGTTACAAATGTTCTATAATTATAGATAATCCAACAGCACTGGAACAATCACCTGACTGTACCTACCTCACGGATGTTCTATAATTATAGATAATCCAATAGCTCTGATACAATCAGCTGACTGTACCTACTGCACGGATGTTCTATAATTATAATCCAACAGCTCTGGTACAATCACCTGACTGTACCTACCTCACGGATGTTCTATAATTATAGATAATCCAATAGCTCTGGTACAATCAGCTGACTGTACCTACTGCACGGATGTTCTATAATTATAGATAATCCAACAGCTCTGGTTCAATCACCTGACTGTACCTACCTCATGGATGTTCTATAATTATAGATAATCCAATAGCTCTGGTACAATCACCTGACTGTACCTACCTCACGGAAGTTCTATAATTATAGATAATCCAATAGCTCTGATACAATCAGCTGACTGTACCTACTGCACAGTTGTTCTATAATTATAATCCAACAACTCTGGTACAATCACCTGACTGTACCTACCTCACAGATGTTCTATAATTATAGATAATCCAATAGCTCTGGTACAATCACCTGACTGTACCTACCGCATGGATGTTCTATAATTATAGATAATCCAATAGCTCTGGTTCAATCAGCTGAATGTACCTGCCTCACGGAAGTTCTATAATTATAGATAATCCAATAGCTCTGGTACAATTGGCTGTCTGTATCTACCTCACGGATGTTCTGTAGTTCCTGCATGGTCCGCTTGTGTTGTCTGCGCAGCGAGTACATGACCTCTTCCTTGCACTTCTCCCTTTCACCTTGTCATTGGAGCAACAACAATACAATCACTTAGTTCACTGTGTCATGAGATATTTGCATGTCATTTGACATTTATTGTGTCTCAAGAGATGTCCTGTATCACATGGCATTATTGTATCATGTCCCTAACACAATCTAAATCAAACTGTTATCCCAAATACAAACCTAACTCAGAGAGTTATCAAAAACACAATCCTACTTCAAAAAGTTATCCCCAACACAATCCCACCTCAAACACAATCCCAGCTCAAACAGTTATCCCAAACACAATCCCAACTCAAACAGTTATCCCAAACACAATCCTTACTCAAACAGTTATCCCAAGCATAAACCTAACTCAAACAGTTATCCCAAACACAATCTGAACTCACACAGTTATCTCTAACACAATCTGACCTCACACAGTTTTCCCAAACACAATCTGAACTCACACAGTTATCCCTAACACAATCTTATCTCAGACAGTTATCCCTAACACAATCTGAACTCACACAGCTATCCCAAACACAATCTTATCTCAGACAGTTATCCCTAACACAATCTGAACTCACACAGTTATCTCTAACACAATCTGACCTCACACAGTTATCCCTAACACAATCTGAACTCACACAGTTATCTCTAACACAATCTGACCTCACACAGTTTTCCCAAACACAATCTGAACTCACACAGCTATCCCTAACACAATCTTATCTCAGACAGTTATCCCTAACACAATCTGAACTCACACAGCTATCCCAAACACAATCCTAACTCAAACAGTTATCCCAAACATAATCTTAACTCACACAGTTATCCAAACACAATCTGAATTCTAACAGTTAATCCTAACACAATCTGAACTCAATACAGTTCTCCCTAACACAATCTGACCTCAGCCGGTTATCCCCAACACAATCTGACCTCAGACGGTTATCCCCAATACAATTTGACCTCAGACAGTCATCCCTAACACAATCTGAATTCAAACAGTTATCCCAAACACAATCAACACAAAGCAGACTCCTGTCTCACACAACTACCCCAAGCACAATCCAACAGCTGCGCCATATGTCATATGTTGTATTATAAGTCATTTGTTGTATGAAATGCTATCTGTTGTACTATGTCATTTGTTGAGCCATGTGCTATTTGTTGTACTATATGTGATCTGTTGCCATATGCTATTGATTGTATTATAAGTCTACAACATATGATGGCTGTATTTCATATACATTATTATTCATAATGACTATAACCAATGAAAACACAACAACAAAGATTCATCTATAAGAACACCCCCGTAACAAGTACAGAGCTTCACATACTCAGGGATTATAATATCATCAAATGGCAAACCAGAAGACGAGATCAAAAATAGATGCTCATTGGATAATTGGCACCAATACTAAAAAACAAACACGTATCAATAGCTACTAAGAAAGCACTCTACAACACAAACTTCCTACCAACTCTATGCTGCCAATGCCAAACCTGGACAATGAGAAAAATAGAAAAGAAAAACAACAGAAATGAGATTCCTGAGAAAAATTCTCAACATATCAAGAAGAGAGAATATCAGAAATGAAGAAATCAGGACTAAAGTGGAGGTTATAGCAGCGCTAGATTTCACCAGAAAATAGCCAGTGAAATGGTTTGGCCATATAACTAGGCTACCGACTGACAGTATACCACAACAAGCAATGATGTACAAACCAAACGGAACCAGACGAAGAGGTCGACCACGTAAACAGTGGACAGAGGGGGTAACAGAGTCCATGGGAATCTCGATATATGAAGCTCATAAACTGCACTCTCCCGCTGTTTAAATTTTACCTTGACACCGCAAGGTACAAAAGGAACAAGATGATATGAGACGAGTTTATTAATATTGAGAGTAATTATTCCGTTTCAGGAGACACACAGAAGAAGAAAAGAGGAGGAGGAGGAGGAGGAGGAGGAGGAGGAGGAGGAGGAGCAGCAGGAGCAGGAGCAGGAGGAGCAGGAGCAGGAGGAGGAAGAAGAGGAGGAGGAAATACTTACAGCTGGTAAAAAGAGCCTTCTGTAGAGCTATTGCTTGCTGGAGCGATTCGTGTAGCTGCTGTGTCATCTTCTGCATATTCTCTTCCTTCTTCTTGCAATCATCTGCAAACATGGAAACAGGTGTAGACTGTGCCCTGTAGTTTGTCTGTGTGGAGGAATGTGTGGCGTGGTGACATGAAAACAGGTGTAGTCTGTGTTATGTAGTTTGTCTGTGGAGAAATGTGTGGTATGGTGTCATGAAAACAGGTGTAGTCTGTGCCATGTAGTTTGTCTATGTGGAGAAATATGTGTACGTGGTATGGTTCATGGACTAAACATATATAATGTGTTGTTATGTGGTGCAGTCTAAGGGCTACATATATTCTACATTGTTATGTGGTGTGGAGTCTTGGACTATGTACACTCTACATTGTTATATGTTGTGGAGTCAATGACTATGTATTATACCCTACATTGACATACGGTGTGTATAACATACAATTCTATACACAGCGGAGTTATGCACTATAAACCAGGAGTTAACAGAAATATGTGTATATACATCATCTTCATCATCATGTGCCATGCCGATAAGCATGGGCAGTCAAGTTTCATCATCTCAAACAACCACCGGTTGTTGTTCGGCTCTGTATTCTCATTTCGACCATGCCTCATGATCAAGCCATCTAGATATTTACTCCTCTGCCTTCCCTTTGTTCTTTTCCCCTCAATCTTGCCTGCTGTCATCAAGCTGTCTATTTATTTCTTGCCATAATGTTCCGAAACAATCTTGACTGTCTACTTCTAATTTCTGTAATTACTTTATGGTTTTCATTTGTTTCTTGTAGGACTTGGTCATTGGTGTTTCGGTCTGTCCATGGTATTCTTTGCATTTTCCTCAGAAACCACATTTCCACTGCCATGAGATGTTTCTGAGCTTGTCTGATGAGTATTATGGAAAGACAAACAAACAAATAAAGGTCGTAAACAAACTTGCAATGCAAAGTTACAAAACGAGACTAGTGTTCAACAAATAAAATGTTTACGTGCTATACAAAACAACTGCACAAACAATATGACCAGGCAGCTACAGAAACAAAAGACATATAGATTATTTTGTTTTGGCACTCGCTTTCTGTAAACTCAAGCGTAGTCCATACACACTACTTCTAGTAGTGCTGGAATGAATTTTGCGTGTGGATTAGCTTTCCCTATTAACAGTGTCCCTCGCTATCAGGTGAACCCACTCTGACTTCAGAGGTACTTATAATTAGCGTTCCCAAGTCAAGGACGAGAGGTCAACATTTTAGTCCAACTATCCGGTGTAGGGGTTGTGTTTATAGCAATACTGCACTGTGATGGGCACAGGTTAGACTGAGTCTCAACTGTAACAATGGTGTACCAGCTTAATTAAAACAACCACGGCAGAAACACATGTCACTGTGGCAAAGTGGTTAAGCCCACTGCCTCTTTCTCAAAAGGTTGTGGTTAAATTCTGGCCTAAGTTGTTCGGTTCACGAAAGCTTTTTCTCTGAGACTTTTGAGGGTCATTGCTGGAGCTACAGAGTTTGTGCTTTCTATTACACTTTTGACAGGCAGAAAGAGACCAAGATAAAACCTTAGTGCAATGAACTCGATGCACTTTCCTTTTAAACCTGTTTCTTTAATAGCAGAAAAGAAGACGAATATATGGCAGCAACAACCTTCCTACCATTCAGCCTGTCAGTTTCTTCCTTCAATATACAGTACTTCTTTCTCCAGTTGATGGACTCCTCATTCATATTATTGTTTCGTTCTCCGAGTTCCCGACACTGGGACTCCAAAATCTTCACGTAGTCGGACATTTTATCAACCTCCTGTTGTCTGTCTGTGATCCGAAAGTCCTGGGGACAGATGCACATAAACAGTGTATGTTTGACACCGTATGTTTGACACCATATGTTTGACACCATATGTTTGACATCATATGTTTGACATGTATGATTGACACCATATGTTTAACACTGTATGTTTGACACCAATGTTTAACACTGCATGCTTGACACTGTATGCTTAACACTGTATGTTTAACACCATATGTTTAACACTATGTGTTTGACACTGTATGTTTAAAAACTGTATTTTTAGCACTGTACATTTGACACTGTATGTTGGACACTGCATTTTTGACACTGTATGTTGGACACTGTATGTTTAACACTGTATGTTTGACACTGTATGTTTGACACTGTATGTGTGACACTATATGTTTGACACTGTATGTTTGACACCATATATTTGACACTGTATATTTGGCACTGTATAGCACTGTATGTTTGACACCATAAGTTTGACACCATATGTTTAACACTGTATGTTTGACACTGTATGTTTAACACCATATGTTTGACACTGTATGTTTAACACTGTATGTTTAACATTGTATGTTTGACACTGTATGTTTGACACCATATGTTTGACACTGTGTTTTACACCATATGTTTAACACTGTATGTTTGATACTGTATGTTTAACACTGTGTATTTAACACTGTATGCTTAGCACTGTATGTTTGACACCATATGTTCAACACTATGTTTAACACTATATGTTTGACATCATATGTTTAACACTGTGTAAAATCATTGTCCCCAAGCAGATTCCTGCTACTAGTCTGTGATGTCACAGGGCTATTACATTCTGTGGACCGGTAGGCAAGGAGGAATAGATGGCCAATATTTCCCTCACTTTAGCAAGTGATAAGCCCAGGCACCAAATCCATGTCTGACACTGCCAGTGTAGTTACTATCAACTTCATTAGTGCTCCCATCAAACAGTGTATGACTTATAGTTACTATATCACTTCTTGTTACTGTATCGTTCTTTTCAAGGCCCATCCCCCACTGGTCCAAGCCCGACTCCAGTTCAAGCCTGTGGCTCCTAGTAGTTTCAGCATGCGACAGCAGCCACCCCAGGGCAACAGCTGTGACAGGCTGGCTAAACCAGGTGTGGGTAGCCGATTTAGTGTCAAACCAATTGGTGAATTAGGGTATGCCTATCCAGCATGTGAAGACAGTACTCGGCAGACTTCTTCTTCTTCTTCTTCAGCGTTCCGAGCCATTGAGGTTCTTTGCTGCAGATACAATCCATCTCCATTTGTCTCTCTGGTTGACCTTCTCTTGCCAGTCGTTGATTCCAAGTGCTTGTAAGTCTGTATGTATATTATCTCTCCACCATCTTCTTGGTCTACCTCGGGGTCTATGGTCATTTATTTCCTGAGTGTAAGCGACTTTTGTTTCCCTATTATCTTCCATTCTTTCTATATGCCCCAGCCATTGTAGTCTATTAGTCTTCATGATACCAGTGATTAGCGGGGACTTAAACAGATCATAAATGTCTTTGTTACTTCTTCTTTTCCACTCTCCACTTTGTGTATCCCTAATGGGTCCAAAGATGCGTCTTAAAACTTTGTTCTCAAAGGTTTGTAGCAAGGTTTCATCTCCTTTCGTTGTACTCCAGGTACTCGGCAGACTGCGCAGAAGAAATCATTGTTGTTTCAAAGGGCAAGACGTCAGTTTACCTGCAAAGCATTGTGGAACGTAATGAGCACGGCAAGGCACATAGAGCGCCCTGGCCATCCACTGCACCTGTATTTATCTCCAGTCGTCTTGACTTGTCTTGCCACTGGTAGACTAATTGTGCAACCCTTCCTCACTTAAATCCAATTCATCGCGCAAGTCATTCTTCATCCAACTTCAGGCAAGACAAGATCCCAGACACTGAAGTTCTAGAAAGAGCGTCCATGCCCAGTCTCTACACTCTACTGATGAAGAATCAGATTCGCTGGGCTGGTCACTTAACTCACATGCCAGATCACAGGCTCCCCAAACGAAAATGTTTACGGCGAGCTGTGTTGTGTTAAACGCTCCCAAGGCACTTCTAGTTACTGTAACACTTATAGTTATTGTATCACTTATAGTTACTGTATCACTTCTAGTTATTGTATCACTTCTAGTTATTGTATCACTTCTAGTTATTGTATTACTGCTAGTTATTGTATCACTGCTAGTTATTGTATCATTTCTAGTTATTGTATCATTTCTAGTTATTGTATCACTGCTAGTTATTGTATCACTTCTAGTTATTGTATCACTTCTAGTTATTGTATCACTTATATATACTGTACCACTTATAGTTATTGTATCACTTCTAGTTATTGTATCACTTCTAGTTACTGTATCACTTCTAGTTATTGTATCACTTCTAGTTACTGTATCACTTATAGTTACTGTAACATTGCTAGTTCCTTGTATGCACTGCTAGTTACTGTTATCACTTCTAGTATTGTATCCACTTTCTAGTTACTTGTATCACTTTCAGTTACTGTCTTACACTGCTAGTTACTTGTCTCACTTCTAGTTACTGTCCTTACACTTCTGTTACTGTCTCAACTTCTCAGTTACTGTTATTCACTCTAGTTATTGTCTCACTTCTATTTACTGTATTCCACTTCTAGTTACTGTCATCCACTTCTAGTTTACTTGTATCACTTTCAGGTTATGTATCACTTCTAGTTACTGCTATCACTTCTAGTTACTTGGTATCACTTCTAGTTACTTGTATCCTTCTAGTTACTGTATCACTTCTAGTTACTTGTCTCACTTCTAGTTACTGGTATACACTGCTAGTTACTGTCTCACTTCTAGGTTACTTGTATCACTTTCTAGTTACTGTACTACACTTCTATTTAATTGGTATCACTTCTAGTTACTTGTATCACTTTCAGTTCACTTGTATTCATCTAGTTATTGTATCACTTCTAGTTACTGTATCACTTCTAGTTACTGTATTACATCTAGTTATTGTATCACTTCTAGTTACTGTATTACATCTAGTTATTGTATCACTTCTAGTTACTGTATCACTTCTAGTTATTGTATCACTTCTAGTTACTGTATCACTTCTAGTTACTGTACCACTTATATTTATTGTATCACTTCTAGTTATTGTATCACTTCTAGTTACTGTATCACTTCTAGTTATTGTATCACTTCTAGTTATTGTATTACTTATAGTTACTGTATCACTTCTAGTTATTGTATCAATTCTAGTTACTGTATCACTGCTAGTTACTGTCTCACTTCTAGTTACTGTATCACTTCTAGTTACTGTATCACTTCTAGTTATTGTATCACTGCTAGTTATTGTATCACTGCTAGTTATTGTATCACTGCTAGTTACTGTCTCACTTCTAGTTATTGTATCACTGCTAGTTACTGTCTCACTTCTAGTTATTGTATCACTGCTAGTTACTGTCTCACTTCTAGTTATTGTATCACTGCTAGTTACTGTCTCACTTCTAGATATTGTATCACTGCTAGTTACTGTCTCACTTCTAGTTATTGTATCACTTCTAGTTACTGTCTCACTTCTAGTTACTGTATCACTTCTAGTTATTGTATCACTTCTAGTTACTGTATCACTTCTAGTTACTGTATCACTTCTAGTTATTGTATCACTTCTAGTTACTGTATCACTTCTAGTTACTGTATCACATCTAGTTACTGTACCACTTATAGTTATTGTATCACTTCTAGTTATTGTATCACTTATGGTTACTGTATCACTTATAGTTACTGTATCACTTCTAGTTATTGTATCACTTCTAGTTACTGTATCACTTATAGTTACTGTAACATTGCTAGTTACTGTATCACTGCTAGTTACTGTATCACTTCTAGTTATTGTATCACTTCTAGTTACTGTCTCACAGATAGTTACTGTCTCACTTCTAGTTACTGTATCACTCCCAGTTACTGTATCACTTCTAGTTATTGTATCACTTCTAGTTATTGTATCACTTCTAGTTATTGTATCACTTCTAGTTATTGTATCACTTCTAGTTACTGTATCACTTCTAGTTACTGTACTACTTCAGTTAGAGGGTCAATTCACTTACAGTTACTGTATTACATCTAGTTACTGTATTACCTCTAGCTACTGTATCACTTCTAGTACTGTATCACTTTCTAGTTACTGTTCACTTTCTAGTTACTTATACTTCTAGTTACGTATCACTTTAGTTACTGTATCACTTTCTAGTTATGTTCACTTTAGTTACTGTATTACATCTAGTTACTTATCACTTCTAGTTACTGTATCACTTCTAGTTACTTGTATTTTACATATAGTTACTATATCACTTCATAGTTACGTACTACTCATAGTTACTGTATCATTCTAGTTACTGTATCACGGGTCTAGGTACTGTATCACTTCTAGTACGTATACATCTAGTTACTGTATCACTCCTAGTTACTGTATCACTTCTCAGTACTGTATTACATTAGTTACTGTATCACTTCTAGTTTACTGTATCAACTTCTAGTTAATGTATTACTTCTAGTTAATGTTATTACATGAGGTTTACTGTAGTAAATCTAGTTACTGTATCATTCTAAGTTACGTATTACATCCTAGTTACTGTATACTTTAGGTACTGATACTTCAGTTACTGTATCACTTCTAGTTACTGTATTACTTCTAGTTACTGTATTACTTCTAGTTACTGCATCACTTCTAGTTACTGTATTACATCTAGTTACTGTATTACTTCTAGTTACTGCATCACTTCTAGTTACTGCATCACTTCTAGTTACTGTATTACTTATAGTTATTGTATCACTTCTAGTTACTGTATTACATCTAGTTACTGTATTACATCTAGTTACTGTATCACTTCTAGTTACTGTATTACATCTAGTTACTGTATTACTTCTAGTTACTGCATCACTTCTAGTTACTGCATCACTTCTAGTTACTGTATCACTTCTAGTTACTGTATTACTTCTAGTTACTGTATTACTTCTAGTTACTGCATCACTTCTAGTTACTGCATCACTTCTAGTTACTGCATCACTTCTAGTTACTGTATTACTTATAGTTATTGTATCACTTCTAGTTACTGTATCACTTCTAGTTACTGTATCACTTCTAGTTACTGCATCACTTCTAGTTATTGTATCACTTCTAGTTACTGTATCACTTATAGTTACTGTATCACTTCTAGTTACTGTATCACTTACAGTTACTGTATCACTTACATATACTGTATCACTTACAGTTACTGTATCACTTCTAGTTACTGTATTACATCTGGTTACTGTATTACATCTACTGGAACTATTAGTGTTGGAACTCTTCGCTGGTTGCTGAGGATGGGGATGGAGCGCTTATGGGAATGTCCCGAATGCTGTGATGTCGGTTCCTAGATCAATCAATCAATCAATCAATCAATCTGGTTACTGCATCGCTTATAGTTATTGTATCACTTACAGTTACTTTATTACTCTACTAAACTATTCACCTATTCTAATATGAATGCTTTGACCATCCTCACGTGTTCTTGCAACAATGGTTACACACTGCTCATCTAATTACACTCAACTCATCTGTTTACCTTTTCTTTCAGCAGTGCCACCAGCTCCTGCTCCCTGGCCCGGAAAGCCTGTCTCATGTTTGCATAGTCCCTCAGTGAGCTGTTCAATTTCTGGTTCTGTGCCTGAAAAATTGACCAAAGGGCAAACAATTACAATATTTCCATGCCTTTAAAACAGAGTTAAAACCCCTGAGAAAGGGGTTAAAGAAGGATATTTCAAAAGTGATCAACTTGTTTAGTCTTTAGACCTTTCTTCCATGTCTCTGTCCAGTATGTTCATTCTTAAACTGTCGAGACCTTTCTTTCCATGTCTGCTGTCCAGTATGTTCATTCTCAAACTGCTGAGACCTTTCTTCCATGTCTACTGTCCAATTGCTGAGACCTTTTTTCCATATCTGCTGTACAGACCTATCTTCCATGTCGGCTGTCCAGTATGTTCATTCTCCAACTGCCAAGACCTTTCTTCCATGTCTGCTGTCCAGTATGTTCATTCTCCAACTGCCAAGACCTTTCTTCCATGTCTGCTGTCCAGTATGTTCATTCTCCAACTGCCAAGACCTTTCTTCCATGTCTGCTGTCCAGTATGCACATTCTCCAACTGTCAAAACCTTTCTTCCATGTCTGCTATCCAGTATGTTCATTCTCTAACTGCTAAGACCTTTCTTCCATGTCTGCTGTCCAGTATGTTCATTCTCCAACTGCCAAGACCTTTCTTCTATGTCTGCTGTCCAGTATGTTTATTCTTAAAGTGCCAAGACCTTTCTTCCATGTCTGCTGTGCAGATCTTTCTTTCTTCTATGTCTGCTGTCGGGTAGGTTCATTCTCCAACTGCTGAAACCTTCTGGCCACAATGAGGAATTGGAGGGGAAAGAATAAGGAGGAAGAGGAGGAGCAGTAGAAGAAGAAGAAGTAGAAGAAGAAGAAGAAGAAGAAAATCAAATCAACTTTATTAGGGTCACAAATTGGGCGCGCAGACCCGTCTTACATTCGGCCCTTCCAATCACTCGTCTTTCGTTCATCAAGAGCATTATACATTTACATAGGAAGAAAAATAAACATTGTGAAATGAATGTTGCAAACATAAACAAGGCAAACTACCATGTTATGAGGCCCATCTCCCACCTACCCATACATCACCCCACCCACACACCCCCACCTACCCACACACATGCACACCAAGGGACACATACATACCCCACCAACCGACCCATCCCCCTCCACACCACACCTCAAACAACCCATCCCCCAGCCACATCTCCATTGACCACATATTCCCCACCCACGCACACAATCCCCCACAAAAACCCACACACCCCAACCCATCCAAATGCATACACCCACCCACACATCCCCCACACCACACACTATCCCCTACCCACACACATATCCTCACCCATACCACCACAAACATACCCCCCACCCACACACCATGCACATATCCCCCACCAACACACCGCACACATATCTCAAACCCACACACCATACACTTCTCCCCACCCGTCCTTGCATCCCGAATCCACCCAACACAATCCCCTACCCACACAACCCCAACACCCACACAAACAACCCACACATCTCCACCCACATAAACACACACACCCCGCACCTGTCCCATACACACATCCCCCACACCCATTCCCACACCCCTACTTTCACCCCCACACATCCATCCACACATCCCACCAACACCCACAAATATCACTACCCACAAAAACCCACACACCCCAACCCATCCAAACGCATACTCCCACCCACACATCCCCCACCCACACATATCCCCACACTCACACACATCCTCCACACACACTCACACCTCCTCACATCTAGACACATACAAAATGTCTCACGTTAGCATTGAAACTAGTATGAACAAACTCCCACACTTTACTCACACACATACACTGACAATTATCATGAGCAGTCTCATAAAAATGTTAAACATGGAGAAAAATGTGTACATAAAAAGTATGCGACGTAAAAATAGTGATGCTCCCACACACAGAGATACACACAGAGAAGGCACACACACACATGCATATGCACACACACAAACACACATTCACTCTCACGCTCACTCATTCTGTCTCACATTCACACTCACTGACTCTCTCACTCAAACTACAGTAATGTACATAAGTTTATATTATACATGATAAATCAAATTGTATTTAACTGGTAATATGACAGATGAGAATACACAAACATATGGATTCGCGTGTTACATAACATGCGTGTAACATGACATGCATCTGCTCAGCTCTCTCTCTCTCTCTCTCTCTCTCTCTCTCTCTCTCTCACAGCGAGAAATGGTGGGGGAATGTGTCAGTGCATGCATTCGTACGTGTATGTGTGAGAGTGAGTGAGGGAGTGTATGCGTGCGTGCATGCGTTCATGTGTATGTGTATGTGTGAGAGAGTGTGATTGAGAGAGTGAGTGGTGTGTGAAGGATTGTGTGTTAGAGAGTGAGACAGTGGGAGAGTTGATGTGTTAGTGTGTGTGTGTGTGAGCGCGCGCATGCGTGTGAGTGTGTGTATATGAAAGAATACAGAGAGAGAGAGAGAGAGAGAGAGAGAGAGAGAGAGAGAGAGAGAGAGAGAGAGAGAGAGAGAGAGAGAGAGAGAGAGAGCTGAGCAGATGCATGTCATGTAACACGCATGTTATGTAACACGCGAATCCATATGTTTGTGTATTCTCATCTGTCATATTATCAGTTAAATACCATTTGATTTTATCATGCATAATATAAACTCATGTTCATTACTGTAGTTTGAGTGAGAGAGTCAGTGAGTGTGAATGAGAGACAGAACGAGTGAGAGTGAATGAGTGAGCGGGAGAGTGAATGAGTGAACGGGAGAGTGAATGAGTGAACGGGAAAGTGAATGAGTGAACGGGAAAGTGAATGAGTGAACGGGAAAGTGAATGAGTGAGCGTGAGAGTGAATGAGCGTGAGAGTGAATCCGTGAGAGTGAATGAATGAGCGGAAGAGTGAATGTGTGAGCGTGAGAGTGAATGTGTGTGTGTGTGTGAGAGAGAGAGAGAGAGAGAGAGAGAGAGAGAGAGAGAGAGAGAGAGAGAGAGAGAGAGAGAGAGAGAGAGAGAGAGAGAGAGAGAGAGAGAGAGAGAGAGAGAGAGAGCATCACTATTTTTACGTCACATACATTTTATGTACACATTTTTCTCCATGTTTAACATTTTTATGAGACTGCTCATGACAAGTGTCAGTGTATGTGTGTGAGTAAAGTGTGGGAGTTTGTTCATACTAGTTTCAATACTAACGTGAGACATTTTGTATGTGTCTAGATGTGAGGAAGTGTGAGTGTATGTGGAGGATGTGTGTGAGTGTGGGGATATGTGTGGGTGGGGGGGGGGTGTGGGTGGGGGTATGCATTTGGATGGGTTGGGGTGTGTGGGTTTTGGTGGGTAGTGGTATTTGTGGGTGTTGGTGGGATGTGTGGATGGATGTGTGGGGGTGAAAGTACGGGTGTTGGAATGGGTGTGGGGGATGTGTGTATGGATGGAGGATATGTGTATGGGACGGATGCAGGGGATGTGTGTTTATGTGGGTGGAGATGTGTGGATGGTTTGAGGAAGTATGTGTGGGAGGCGGGGTTGTGTGGGTAGGGGATTGTGTTGGGTGGATTTGGGATGGAAGGGCGGATGGGGAGAAGTGTATGGTGTGTGGGTTTGAGATATGTGTGCGGTGTGTTGGTGGGGGATGTGTGAATGATGTGTGGGTGGAGGGTATGTTTGTGGTGGTATGGGTGGAGGATAGTGTGTGGTGTAGGGGATGTGTGTGATGGGTGTGGGGAATGTGCGTATGGGTGGGGTATATGTGTGGGTGAGCAGGGGATTGTGGTGGTTGGGGGAAGTATGTGGGGGAGTGTGTGTGGGAGATGTGTGTATGTGGATGGGGAATGTGTGGGTGGGGGTGTGTGAGTGGCTTCAGGGATGTGTAGGTGGGTGAGGGAGTTGTATGTGTCGGGGTGGGATGTGTGAGTGGGTGGAGGATGTGTGTGGGGGTAGGGGTATTGTGATCAAGAGATGTTTGGTTGGGAGTGGGTTGGTGGGGGTGTGTGGGTGCGTAGTGGAGGATGTGTGAGTGAGTGTGTGTTGGTGGACGGGTAGGGAATGCGTGTGTGGGTGGGGAGAGGTGTGTGGTGTGTTGGTTGGTGATATTGTGTGGGTGAGGTATGTGTGTGTGGGTGGGGGATTTTTGTGGTGTGTGAGTGGGGGTATGTGGGGTGGATGGGTAAGGGTATCTGTGTGGGTGTGGGTGGGATTATTTTGTGGTATCTGGGTGGGGGATATGTGTGTGGTGTGTAAGTGGGGATGTGTTGGTGAGGGATATGTGTGTGTGTGGTGCGTGGGTTGGGAATAGTGCGTGGTAGGAGGTGTATGTGATGTGCGGGTGGGGGATTGTGTGGTGGGGGATTAGGTTAAGGCATGTGTGGGTGGGTGGAAGTTGTATGTGTGGGTGGTGGTGTGTGTGTGAGTGGATTGGGGATGTATGGGTGGTTAGGGAGATGTGTGTGTGGGGGGGGGGGGGGTAGGGACATGTCAGTTGGTGGGGATGTGTGTGTATGGTTTGGGGATGTGTGAGTGGATGTGCGATGTGTGGGTTGGTGGGGGATTGTGTGTGTGGGTGGGGAATATGTTGTCGATGGAGATGTGGCTGGGGGAAGGGTGGTTTGAGGTGTGGGTGGGGAGAGGATGTGTGGGGTAGAATGTGGATGGGCGTGGGATGTGTGGGTTGGTGGGGGAATGTTTGTGGGTGGCGAGTGTGTTTTGGTTGGGGGATCAGGTGAGGGCAGTGTGTGTGGGTGGGGGATGTGCGGGAGGGGGATGGGTCGGTTGGTGGGGTATGTATGTGTCCCTTGGTGTGCGTGTGTGTCGGTAGGTGGGGGTGTGTATGTGTCCCTTGGTGCGCATGTGTGTGGGTAGGTGGGGGTGTTGTGTGGGTGGGGTGATGTATGGATAGGTGGGAGATGGGCTTCATACCATGGTAATTAGCCTTGTTTATGTTTACAACATTCATTTCACAATGTTTATTTTTCTTCCTATGCAAATGTATAATGCTCTTGATGAACGAAAGACGAGTGATTGGAAGGGCCGAATGTAAGACGGGCCTGCGCGCCCAATTTGTGACCCTAATAAAGTTGATTTGATTTGATTTGATTTCTCTCTCTCTCTCTCTCTCTCTCTCTCTCTCTCTCTCTCTCTCTCTCTCTCTCTCTCTCTCTCTCTGTATTCTTTCATATACACACACTCACAGAAGAAGAAGAAGAAGAAGAAGAAGAAGAAGAAGAAGAAGAAGAAGAAGAAGAAGAAGAAGAAGAAGAAGAAGAAGAAGAAGAAGAAGAAGAAGAAGAAGAATAAGAAGCAACACCACACAGCATGGACTGACCTCCATCTCTTTTATGTACAGTGAGTTCTCCATGATGCGCTCGGTCAGTTTGATCATCTCATTCTGTGTCCTCTTGAGCTCCTGGACGTCCACCTCCCGCTGGTCGTTGACACTGGCGAGCTCCACCAGGACCTTCTTCAGCTGGTCTTCTTTGGACTTGAGCTCATCTAACGGAGAAACCATCAGGCTGGGACACAGAGGAATGTGATGTGATGTACAGACAGGACATAACGGAGAAACCATCAGGCTGGGACCAGAGGGATGTGATGCGATGTACAAACAGGACATAACGGAGAAACCATCAGGCTGGGACACAGAGGGATGTGATGTGATGTACAGACAGGCCATAACGGAGAAACCATCAGGCTGACACACAGGGGGATGTACAGACAGGACATAATGGAGAAACCATCAGACTGGCACATAGGGGGATGTACAGATAGGACATAACAGAGAAACCATCAGGCTGGTATACAGTGGGATGATGTGATGTACAGACAGGACATAACAGAGAAACCATCAGGCTGACACACAGGGGGATGTACAGACAGGACATAAACAGAGAAACCATCAGGCTGACACACAGGGGGATGTACACACAGGACATAACAGAGAAACCATCAGGCTGGCACACAGGGGGATGTGATGTACAGACAGGACATAACGGAGAAACCATCAGGCTGAGACACAGGGGGATGTGATGTACAGGGAAGACATAACGGAGAAATAGGATAAGACATAATGGAGAGACAAACATATTGGATCAGACATAATGGAGAAATGGACACATGTGATAAGATGTAATGGTGAAACAGACAAGATGGGATAGGACAAAGTAAAACAAAATGCTGGAGTTGACCGTGACATCCTATAAAGGATACGCAACTATCTAACTCTTATCATAACATGACCAAAGATGGCTGTTTCCCTCCTTCTAAAATTTGAATATCATGTTCAACTTCTATTGCATGTCCCCAGACTTTCGCTAGTTACTCTGGCAACAAAGGTGTTCGCAACATACGTACCAGACAGGGGTCTCCATGGCTGAGTGATTCAGATGCCTGGCTTGCACTCCAATGGTTATGTGTTCATTTCTGGACATTTGGTTTACAAGTGCAATTTTCTCTGAATCTCCTGGGGGATCATCAGTCGGGCTATGGAGCTAGTGCTTTGTGTGATGCTTTTGGCAGGCCATCCTGGGATATAACCGGTGCAATGAAGCCAATCCTTGTCTCAGAAACCACATCTCCATTGTTTAATTCATAAAAATTACCCATACATGGATTCAAGCCTCAGACATTTCAGGTGCAGGCTGATATACCAAACTAGGACTATACAATTAAAGCAACATAATAATAGATGGGAACCAACCTTCACAATAGGCCAGTCTGGCCTGCAGTGCCCTGGTTTTCTCATTATCACACTCCCAGGCCTTGACCTGCTTCTGGTGGGACATAACCAGGTCAGTCAGTTCCTGGTCCCTGTTGCCGAGCTCCTCCATGAGCAGTTGGATCTCCTGTCTCTGTTTGTTGATGATGTCTTGCTCTATGTACATGGCCGGGGTCTGCAAACATCACAACATCATCTTACATGTCACACAGCAAATACAACATCATCTTACATGTGATATTTAACACATCACATCATCTTATATGTCACACAGCAAATACAACATCATCTTACATGTGATATTGAAAACATCACATCATCTTACATATGACATTTAAAACATCACAACATCTTACATATCGCATTGAAAATTTCACATCATCTTACATTATGCTCACATCAGATTACATTCTTATATGTGGCACTACAAAACATCACATCAGAATCTTACATAAGTCATTATTCGCAGCTCCAACTTCACGGCAAATGGATTACCCAATAATGCTTCGTTCCTACTGTGACAGGTTGGCCCACCTCTCAGATCGTTTTGTTACTAGATGGAGATAGCCCTCAGTTAACCCCTCTATGTATCCTGTATTAATTTTTATTTTTATCTATATTTTCAAATATTAGATAAAATCGTCTTTGGTTAGTGTTTATATACATAAAACTATAGAGAGAGTTAACCCTTTTAATGCTACGTAATTCTGAGTAGCGTCCCGCCCGGTGCTAAATACTTTCTCCGCCGACTGCCCCGCCTGTGCTAAATACTTTCTTGACCTCTAAGAAACTGGAAATGTCACGGCGGTGTTGACCATTTTTGTAACACCGGAAAATTTAAGCACTCCTAAACTGGGTAGGTTGGCACCATTGTTTGAACAAACACTTTTACAAAGAGATAAAACAACAAAATAGCTTATTCATGTTTTAAAAATGTTTAGTTTAAAGTTATTTTAATTATATATAACTAATAATGTATTAATATTAAGATATTAGGTAAAAGATAGAAAAATTAAAAAAATAAAATGTAACAATATGGTGGAATGACGATGTTACAGAAGCAATAACAGAGAAAAATAAACTATTCACATTATTTTAAAATTCAAAAGATAATGTAGGTAAAGACCATGTTATAAAGGTAAGATTGATTGCATAGATTGGCATGAAAAGAATAATAATATATGAACCTATATTTCATATAAAAAAATAAAAGCAATGTATACAAATTGGCAAAGTGCTGTAAGATCAACACATGCCGACTTGTGAATAAAATAACATTCTCAGCAAACCATGAATCATAAGCATTACGTGAATTATTGTTTGCGGATGACCAAACTCTAATAAATTGAAACAAAATTTACAAAATATAAATGCTCTCAATCACAAATAATATCTCATACCAACTATCACCCATACCCAAACACGCATACGTGTAATTAAACAATAAATTGCGTCTAATTAAGAGTATTTCGCGTCAACATTGTACTACCTATGTCAAACACACATATAATGTTGCCCAAGGCAGGAAGATACAAGGCTGCGAGATGCTATGTTTGAGAAAAGTGTAAGTAAAACAAGAGATTGTGTGAGAAATGCAATCATCAGAAACGTCATGGGGATTTAATCATACACATATACATTGGATTTTAGCACAATCAGCCAGCAACTCTGGCCTACAACTGCCTATATAAAGGACACAGACAATCGGAAGACCAATAACAAGATGACAAACGCGGGGGTATTATAAAACCAGTACACCGTAGAGGTTAAAACGAACAAAACAGGCCTGTTGCTGGTGAAGCTGCCTAAACAACACATTATCAGCACACTAACGCCTGTTGAGCCTGTGAAATAGGTCATTTGGATCTAAAAATAGGTAACCTTTGTGCCCCATTCATAAACGCTTGAAAACGGCTATAGCCTTCTTCTATAGATGTTATAAACGGGTTAGCTCGTCCATAGCACCGGGGGGACAGATTACGGGAGGTGAGTCAACTCGTCAACAGCATCGTACCGCGATACTACTTAACTCGTCTATAGCCGCGAAAGGGTTAAATACTATTTCTTCTTATAGTTAGAAGTAGATGTAGGGTAGAGTTCGTTTACAAGCCAAGAAATCCAGTCAGACTGAATTTTATATTCAGATTTGGCTGTGAAAAATAATTTGGCCACAGGAAGGGAACTCTCCTGGATGAGAAGTTAACTTCCGGTAGCACCCTAACGTCTGCCATTTTCTGACAGCCGGCTGGAGGGAGCTATCACGTCAATTGGCTAAAATTGAACACCTGTCTGTGTTTAAACATATTTTATTGCTGGCTCTTGTTAAGCCGAACATACCTTCTAAAACATAGAAAAGCCAATGATAGTCTCCACTCCCGATAGGCCAGTCAAAATCTAGTTGCAGGGTGAGTTAATAATAATTTTGTTAAATATTTTTCTGTGTGTCAAAATGCCGGCAAAATCTAAAGGCCATGCCGATCGATAATAGATAATATTAAGTAAAACTAGTGTTAGTTAACTAATATTAGAATTAGGACCATGTTTGTGCCATGTGGCTTGCCGACAAGGGTAAAACGCAAAGCTCGTCACATGTGGCATTAGAAACATGGATAAATTACATTACGTGATTCTCGAAATTAGGTATCCACCTGCGGAAGGACACCTGAGTTAGTCAGTAGACGATTAGAGTTAAGATAAATTAATTATGTACTTAACTTCGGAACTAGCGTATTTCTCTAGATAAAATGCTTATTAGTTGAAGGAATTAGTTCAGAGAGTGAATAGTTACAATTAATTATTCTTTATTATTAATTATTCTTTATTAATCTCGTATCTGGCCCATAGTCAGATTACTACCATGTGGTCCAGGATGGCCCACTTAACAAAGTTCAAACCTTGGGGGAATTCTCCAACCCTAATATTGTTCTTGTGTATAGTGAAAATTATCTTAAACCTAGCTAAGGAATCTTCTAGATAATTAATTATGTTGTAATTAATATAAGGAGGACTTGCTAGTAGTACAACTCATAACTCTTTAAGTGAACGTGGGGTGTTGCATTGATTTTAATGGTTCACTCGTGTACATCGTGAAGTTATAGTTGTGTGTGATTTCATTTCATTCTATGGAATTCATCATGTGATGTTAATTCATCGTGTGGAGTGTAGTTTGTGTGTTTCCATACTTGGAAAATGATGTGTGGTGTTTCATCGATTTAATGGTTGGTTAATGTATATGTGACGTCGGAGTTGTGGCGTCTGAGTTTCATTCCATTGAAGTCATCCTATATGTACTGTTAAGTCATTATGTGAATTGTGATTCATGTTTCCATGATTAATCATGACTTAGAATATATATTTGGAATGTGGTCTTTGAAGTAGAGCATTGTGATTGTACATGTTTGATCTAAATGTCAGCAGAGAGAATAGGATATCATTTGTGTGCTGTTTGCATTAGATCAGTGTGCTGTTGTAGATTTCAGATAAGGAATCAAAATGTGTAAATTGAGATAATACATGCTATTGAAATTTATGAGACAAGATGCCATGCAGGACATGGCCAAAAGAATTTACAATTCTGTCTTGAAGGATTATTCACTCCTTCTCACTGTCATTCACAGAGCCTGCACCCTGATCAACTGTAGCCGTAGTCACGACCGGTGATTGAGCTACGAACCACTCACTTGATGCAGCAGAGAGTGGAGTCCATATCACGATCCAGTCAGCACTGACAGCTTACCATCCAGGAGGCTAAGGATTATCAGATGAGTGGCTACCCACCCGTTTGCCACTGCACAGCAATCCTAATTTGTCCACTATTGGCTAGAAGTCTATGATTACGGCCTCTAGCTGAACATCTTGTAGAAAGTTCAGAGATCTGCGTATCTCTTATGTGTCAGTGAGTTCCCAGTGGGGCTCACGTAGTGTTCTTTAGTATTAAACGTTATATTATCTTTGTACTTTTAACAACTGTGTCTGTCATTATAGGATTAGCATTAGCATCATCATATTGTGTGACGAGTGAAAGGATTACATCTATACTTATCATTCTGTCTTATCTCCTGTTGTGTGAGAATACATTAGGCAGTGGGGGCTCATTATTCTTCCAGGCACGTTAGCAGGAATAACTTGACATACTGTCTTCTTGTGTTAGTACAGTTAGTACTTTCCGCCTGGCACTGTTTAGAAGTAGTGATCCATTCTGGGACTTTGATAATCATTCTTCTAGAATTGCGAGCCATTTGATCGCTTCTTCAACAGTGGTTAGATTCTCTATTCGTAGAAGTCTATTTAGTATCTACGTGGATCCAATTCCATCCTAGTAGTATACGTTACGCGACACCTACGCCAGTGAAAAACACCCAATTGCTCCTCACTGTCTCATGTGAACAATTAGCAGACAGCAGTCCTGACAAAACCAACAGCAAGCAAGCAGGCGCACGCGAGCGAGTGCGCGTGCACGCACACACGCGCTTGTGCATGCATGCACGCATGCACACACACACACACATGCACACGCACGCATGAACACATGCACGCACGCACGCACGCACACACACACACAAGACTGCTGTCAGAATGTCAACACAACATTACAGCTCACAGTCAATGTAAGCAGCAATGACTAGTAAAACCAGCAGTTGCACACGCATTACTGCATAAGGCAAACCAGCTAGCTCAGCAACAGGCCACCTGCCATTTTTCTGAACATGTAGTTCACAACACAAAACACTGTGGACAGACAAAAAGCATTCTACATTACATGCACAGCTCACAGTGTCACGTGAAGCACTCAACTCAGTAGCTGGGTGATGAAGCCATATAGTGCAAGTCCAAATGAAGAAAGTACATAAACAGAAGCAAAACTACTCAAAAGGCCTTAACAGATAGCCTGCCTATTCAACATACTGGACCAAAGTCCAGAGGAATCTTACATTCACCACTGTAAACATAACATAATCCTAAATATTTCACTGCAAACATTACATAATTTCACTATATCACTTCACAATATCATCACTGTAATGTGGAATGGGACATAACAAAAAAACAGTAGAGAAACAGATATGTGGGATGGGACATAACAGAAAAACAGACATGCGGGATGGGACATAACAGGGTGAATACATGCTTTGACTTCTTCATACAAAAGTGTAAAACTGTTTAACCAGCCTTCAAATGTGTGTGTAATTGAGAGAGAGAGAGAGAGAGAGAGAGAGAGAGAGAGAGAGAGAGAGAGAGAGAGAGAGAGAGAGAGAGAGAGAGAGAGAGAGAGAGAGAAAGAGAGAGAGAGAGAGAGAGAGACAGACAGACAGAGAGAGAAAGAGAGAAAGTGAGAGAGAGAGAGAGAAGTGAGAGAGAGAAAGAGAGAGAGAAAGAAAGAGAGAGACAGAGAGAGAGAGAGAGAGAGAGAGAGAGAGAGAGAGAGAAGATGCAGAGAGAGAGAGAGAGTGATCTCACCCTCCTGTAGTCAGGCACACAGTAGCTAGGAAGGCTAAACTCCCTCCAGATATTCGTCTCTGTCACGTATGCCCTGGGCGCACTGGCCGAGCGCATCTTACGATAAGATTTGGAGATCCTCTGGCCTGTTGGAGACATGTTGTCCTCACAATAAGAGAGCTCTGATGATTCCCCGTGATGGTAGGTGAACTTCGGAGACAGGCTCTGCTTGGATTGGTCAGTGTCTGAAGTGACCTCTGTATGCATGACTTGATTATGATATGACTGAAAGAAAACACAAACAAGACTACACTACTATCATGCCCTTGGGGTATCAGCCTTGTGTTTTGTTCTGTTTCTCAAAACGATGCTGTAATCTATTTTCTATCTTATTTTCTGACACTAATGGTAGTTTTATTTCTGGAGCACTTATCAGATCAGTCAAACTTTTGATATTCTGTGACTGACAAATCATGAAAACCATACTGTCATAAGGATGTGAAAAATGGACAAGCAGACAAGCTGAGAAACATCTAATGGCAGTGAAATTGTGGTTTCTGTGGGAAATGCAAATAAACACCATGGGTGGACACCAAAAAAAGAGTTACAAGAAACAAATAAAAATCGTAAACTAATTAGAGAAATCAGACATAGAAAGATTTGTTGGACACATCATGAGGAGAAATGCACTTGATAATTTAGTGATAATGGGGGGGAAAAGCAAGAGGAAGAAAAATCAGATATATACCTGGATGACTTGGTCATACGGAATAATCAAAACAAGAAAACAGCCCCGATTAAAGACCATGGTGATCGGGTGAAATGGCAAACCTAGATCAATTACCATATTCATCAAATGTAGGCTGCGACCGGCCCTAAGCCTAGATGACAATATACACCCAGTAATAATTCTGACTCATGCACTGTCTATTCTAAACCAAAAAAATTAGGACTCCTTTACACACCTTAGTCGGTGCTGTGGCAAAGGGACTACGGACACAATTCACAATCCTGCAAACCGGGGTCGAAACACAGATGCCAGCAATGTGGAAGCAAGCTGCCTTGCACTGGTTTCATAAAGTTTTTAGTGCCAGTCATTCAGGAAGCAATGACAAACTACTGAAAATTAAACTTGCCAAGAAATCACAAACAGCCAAACAAAAATTTTTAGGTTGACTGTGAGGTCCAGTTAATGATATAAAACTATTTTTTGTTACACACCTTGAGGCATGGCAACTCTTATTTCCTCATACAAAGGTATGGGTGCCAGTCATTTAAAAAGCACTTGCAAACTACTGAACATAAACTTGCTAAGAGATTACAAACAGCCCAAAGAATGCTGGGGTTGAATGTGATGTCCTATTGTTTTTAAACTTTGAAGCATGTGGACATATGGTGCTAGCCCCATATTTGTATAGACCCGTGGGTCATGTGATCTGTATCACTCTAGCCATCCTTACTTTCCAAACATCTCACAGTACCTATTTCAGGCTGCATCAACCAGGGGATCCAATCCAATTTCTTTTAAATCCCCATCAAATGAGACAGTCCTTCAAGAGACAAATGAAACATGGAGATTGATTGGAGAAATTAGACGCAGACAGTCAAGATTTTTTGAACAAGTTATTAGGAGAAATGGACTTGAAAATTTCATGATAACTTGCAAGCTTGATGGGAAGAGAGCAAGGGGAAGACAAAGGAATAAATACCTTGATGGTTTGGCAACATGGCATGGTCGGAACAAGAACACAGACCTGATTCGAGACTCTAGTGACTGTGTGAGATAGTGAACTATGATCGCCCACGCCTATAGGCATGACACTTAATGATGATGACCTTGAGTAGGAATGGAACTCATGACTACTGGGCCAGCAGACAAGCTATAATGACTCCCTATAGTTAAAGATAGTAAGTCATCATACACGCTGATCCTTTGAAAGATGTATCCAGTCACAACAAGGATACAGATAAGTCACTTATATATTTATATTTTCATGTAGTGTTTTTCATGTAGCTGTATTGGTTTGTGTTTGTTCTGCGCTGACGAAGGCTTTAGCCATCACATCCATTTTGTAACTTGTAATCGTGTTCTAGTAAAGCACACTATCAACTTCTCGTTGTTTGGTGATTCATTCAATAGTTACAGATGAGTGACATAATGACAAATAAGGTGATTCATTCAATAGTTACAGATGAGTGACATAATACCAAATATGGCTATTCATTCAATAGTTACATATGAGTGACATAATGACAAAGATGGTGATTCATTCAATAGTTACAGATGAGTGACATAATGACAAAGATGGTGATTCATTCAATAGTTACAGATGAGTGACATAATGACAAAGATGGTGATTCATTCAATAGTTACAGATGAGTGACATAATGACAAAGATGGTGATTCATTCAATAGTTACAGATGAGTGACATAATGACAAAGATGGTGATTTATTCAATAGTTACAAATGAGTGACATAATGACAAAGATGGTGATTCATTCAATAGTTACAGATGAGTGACATAATAACGAAGATGGTGATTACAGCAAACATGATTGATTCAGGCATTGATATTGCACCTTGAGAGCAAGTAGCAGCTGATCGTGTTGCATGGAGGGCAAAGATAAGAAATGGAATAAAGACAAAAGAGAAAATGATTGCAGATAGGTCACACACTGAGCGTGTGAGATGTAAATGACCATGTGTTCACATGCATCCACTTTGGACGAACGTGTACAGTGCGAATTGGTCTGATCAGTCACATTGGCTACTGCGATGGGTTGTAGTTATTATGCTTTTTTTTAAGCACAATGTAACAAACTATCGTCTGTCAAGACAACAAGGTGCCAAAGGATTACAGCAATGATGAGGGAATAGCTGACAAAAGCAGATGATGATAATATCAACACAACAACCACCATTCTATTGTTAAAATCAGCATGTGAACACCAATGACTAGACAACCAGTATAGAACCGTACTTACTGTAATAAATGTGGAAAACTTTGACGCGATGGCTCATATACATCTACTAAGTCTTTGACCTCAACAAGTCTTTCTGCAACAATAATTATTCATCAGCGTCAAAACCATTAACAACTGCCACTAGATGTTTGTCAGATTGTCTGCTTATTGTCCATTTTTCATATCAATATAATAGTACAGGTTCTATATAGTACTTTAACACTATTTTTCTCACTGCAGCTAACAGCTTTTTTTTAAAGTATCTTTTCTATCTTGCAAAATACTAGCTTTACCATAACAATTTTTGTTCTAATCCCTACAAGGCATCTAGCATCAGATTCTATAACTATTCTGAGATAGTTGTACAGATTCACTTTAAGAATCACCCCATTTACTTGGATGTTACATTGTGGTATTTCTTTCTTCTCGGAGACAACCATAATCTCTGCTCTCTAACAATGTAATTGTAACCCTAGTTGTTCACTGCATATAATAACTACACCTACTAAATGCTGCAGATTCTATTCATTGTCTGCAATAAATACTGTGTCATCTTCATATTGTATATGAATGATATTATGTCCTTTGGTGGCGTCTCTTTACCTCTAAATTTCTCATAAACATTTCAAGGAAAACATTCATTCATTCAAGACATTCATTACGCATCCCTGTTGCACACACACACACACTCTCTCTCTCTCTCTCTCTCTCTCTCTCTCTCTCTCTCTCTCGATTTACTAGTATTGACATTCTTCATAATCAATCTTCATGGCAGCTTTTTGTTTCTAGCTGACGTTCTTTATAAGACTAAGATCTTTCCCATCTATTTGTAGATCTGCCTTCTTCATTATGTCGAGGTGGCTTACTCTTACTTGTCTAATCTATGGTGATATTATTAATAATAATAATATATTAAATTATTGATTATGTGGTTGTTTCGGGATTTGAAATTTAAATACGTTGCCAGTAGTGGGTTATTAAATTATTATTGATAATCTGTCACTCTAACGAAAGCCGAGCCAATGAAGCAAAGATGTATCTTTGTTTTCTTCTAGATTAAAAATACAAGTGGGAAGATAACATCAAGAGATAGACGAACAACTAACAGAATGTGCAATGATAACATGACAATCAAGGCGAGAGACAGAGTAGTGAGTAGACAGACAAACGACAGTGTTCCTTCCAAACTTCCATTGGAGATCCATTGCATCATTGCAGCTAACTTTCATTGTGGGAACGGAACCTGATTGACTGATGCGATCAAAAACAGACACCCGTTAATATGTCAGTCAAAGTAAGAAGCTTACGTGTTCATGTGATGTAAAATAAGAGGACGGGTGTAGCGAGCAGGCGAGGCGATGAAGCCGCAGGTTCGTATGGACGGGTCTCCACTGCACACACAAGTTTAGCTGTCCCCGTTGTCAGCAAGATTTACTTCCGGTTGTCCAAACAGACGGCAAACACCATCATCATGTGGCTCCTCCACACACTGAGGACATCACGATTAGTCCGACTAACTTTCTTATATGTACCCGGATCAACACCATCATCATGTGGCTCCACACACTGAGCAAATCACGATTTGTCCAGCTAACTTTCTTATATGTACCCGGGCCAACACCATCATCATGTGGCTCCACACACTGAGCACATCACGATTTGTCCAGCTAACTTTTTTATATGTACCCGGGCCAACACCATCATTATGTGGCTTCACACACTGAGCACATCACGATTTGTCCAGCTTACTTTCTTATAATTATATGTACCCGGGCCAACACCATCATCATGTGGCTCCACACACTGAGCACATCACGATTTGTCCAGCTAACTTTTTTATATGTACCCGGGCCAACACCATCATTATGTGGCTTCACACACTGAGCACATCACGATTTGTCCAGCTTACTTTCTTATATGTACCCGGGCCAATACCACCATCATGTGACTCCACACACTGAGCACATCACGATTTGTCCAGCTTACTTTCTTATATGTACCCGGGCCAATACCATCATCATGTGACTCCACACACTGAGCACATCACGATTTGTCCAGCTTACTTTCTTATATGTACCCGGGCCAATACCATCATCATGTGACTCCACACACTGAGCACATCACGATTTGTCCAGCTTACTTTCTATATGTACCCGGGCCAATACCATCATCATGTGACTCCACACACTGAGCACATCACGATTTGTCCAGCTTACTTTCTTATATGTACCCGGGCCAACACCATCATCATGTGGCTCCACACACTGAGCACATCACGATTTGTCCAGCTAACTTTCTTATATGTACCCGGGCCAACACCATCATCATGTGGCTTCCACACACTGAGCACATCACGATTTGTCCAGCTTACTTTCTTATATGTACCCGGGCCAACACCATCATCATGTGGCTCCACACACTGAGCACATCACGATTTGTCCAGCTAACTTTCTTATATGTACCCGGGCCAACACCATCATCATGTGGCTCCATACACTGAGCACATCACGATTTGTCCAGCTTACTTTCTTATATGTACCCGGGCCAACACCATCATCATGTGGCTCCACACACTGAGCACATCACGATTTGTCCAGCTAACTTTCTTATATGTACCCGGGCCAACACCATCATCATGTGGCTCCACACACTGAGCAAATCACGATTTGTCCAGCTTACTTTCTTATATGTACACGGACACGAAGGTAGCGAGCGAGCCGATAGGTCGGCGAATATGGCGATAAGTTGAGTCATGAACCGATATCATAGCACCCAAGACATTCCCATATGTGTTCAGTCCTCACCTGCAACAGCCAGTGAAGACTCCTGATAATAATGGTACCGGAGCAGTCTGATTATGTGTCCGTCTGGCCTTTTCTCGGAGTTCTGAGTGTTGGCCACATTCTTTGATCACTCCCTGCAGCGCCTTTCTCTCCGAGCAGCGATGGTCTGTTCTAGCACTACTATCTACTTACTAACTACTGAGCGGTGCAGACCCAGCCAATCGTTTCCCACCACATTAGCATCCAACAGATGCTCTTTATTGTTGATTATTGAATTAAAGCCTGTCACTCTGCCCGAAGCATTCCTGTCATCACCTTTCTCACCATATTTTGTGAGTCCGTCGCAATTGCGACGTGTATGCTATTTGATATGTCCTCAGCCAGCGGAGCGCCGGTATGACTTCCTCCATCTCCATTCTCCAACTAGATGTTGTGATGCATGGCCATGATTGAGGCGAGAAGAGCCAGATATCACCAGTGCTGTAAGACATGCTGGAGGAACAGATGACTTTAAGGAAACCTGGGAATCCGCTTCCTTGTCCAGAGTGAGGGAGATGAGAGTGAAGCAGGATTCGCCAGACACGGACATTTCGTCAAGAACGCAAGACACTTGAATAACCAACACAGAACTTGGTACGATCAGTCGATATATGCTGACGGGGATGTTCATGTGGAGATGTTCGGGAAGAGATCGGAACACTGATGGACCTGTCCGTGGTGTGATGGTGGTGATGATCCTTCTGATCCCTAAACATCATCATCACATACTGGATTCTTCGCAGAACATCGCGTATTCTTATCAGGAGTTGTCAAGATAGCGCAAACAATTGAGACCCGGGGACGCTATCATCGAATTTGGCTGGTTTCTCAGTGCTGGCTGAGAAAGCTCTGAACAACTGGAGGACACGGGACGTGCAACTAGATTTGGCTACCAGCCATATATGTTGTGTTTGTAACGGGTGCGCGGAGTATGCTTCGGAAACAAAAGAGGAAAGAGAAGAGAAGGCCATACAGCACAGCGGCGAGCCATTACCAGGGGGAAACCAGCACAATAGTCGCCAAAGGCAGACGGCGAGTAGGAGGACACCTGCCAGGCATGTACTACTTGATAGAAACAAAACACATACACAAAACAAAACCACCAAACTGATTAGCATTGCACTATGAAGTTATGAATCACCTCAATTATAATCTAAATTGAAGAAACAGGTTGAAAGAGAGGCGGAATTTTGTTGATCGGATCAGAACGTCACATTTTCCTACCCATATAGTCAATTAATTACAGGTTACGGTTACGACGAGTGCCTCGCGTTTCGAAAGTTGTAAGTTCGAGTCCGGACTACGCTGTTCAGTTCACGAGTGCACTTTTCTCGGAGATTCCTGGAGTGGGTGTAACCTTAGAGCATCGGAGGACTGAGCACTCTAAACATGTAGAATTCAAATACAGATGGAGAAGAAAGCAACTAAACCAATTAAAAACGTCTCCCGCTGTAAGAACCTACAGTGGGCATGGGAAGAGTTAGGATCATCACATTTTGAAGGCCTTAGTGCGCGGGGGACTAGGTAGCCAGACTAACACACCTGTAGAGAATGTCGAGTGCTGAAATCGAGCCTTCGTCCGACATTGCTCAAGTCATTCGTCCGCAATGGATGCGCGTGAACACATGACCATCTCCACCATCACGCATCATCAAACGCCTCACACGCTCGGCGTGTGACCTATAGGATGTATATTTAATGACTATGCCCTGTTTGAAAATATTGCTGGTCCAAGTTTTGTATTCACCCTCTGTAAAATTCATGCAACATAATAGGTAAATACAAAACTTGTACCGGCAATATTTTCAAACACTGCACAGTCGGGGAGTGGCACAATCATAAAAATACACCATGTATGTGCAATACCTCTCCATAGCACAAAGCCAGCGCTGAATTAATAACCATCTAGGGTTAGAATTAAAATGTAAGAAAAGAGAAATTATACTTCTCTTCAAGAGGAAAGAAATACCACAGTGTAACATCCAAGTACATAGGAAACATTCTTCAAGAAGTCAACCTTACAACTAACTTGGAACAGTTGTAACATGTGACAGAACATTTCAAGAATCTTCATGGCAAAAGTAAATACTTCACATTTGACAAGTATTAGTGACTATGTGTGTTATATATTTCATCAAGAAAAGCATTCTTCTATAGGGTTTAAAGGCGAGAGGATCGACTCCATTGCACCCGGTTCTAGCCCCACTGACTCAGTCTCTTTCCGCAGGGTGGCCTGCCGAGAACGTCGCGTAAATTACAAACTCTTTATCTCTAGCGACGATCTTCCATGGAGACTCCGAAAAAAAAACAAAAAACTGCACCAGTGAACGGAATGATAGAGTCAAGACTCAGCTCACAGCCCTCGGAGGGTGAGGCAGTAGGCATAAGCATTTGGCCAGCGAGACACCCCCTCCGTCCCCCACAAGTATTTATCTATTAATGTCCAATGATATATTATTCTGCAATTTGCACCCACTGAGATGTAAGGAAATATGTCAGGGAAAACACTTTACTGTTAAATCTTCCTTGTTTAAATTAGAAAGAACTTGAAAGTTACGAAGATGAGGTTTCTGAGACGAGTTTTCAGAATACTTGGCACTGCCAGAATAACTTCCACCAACCAATGCACGGAAAAGGCTAAGGAGCAATATATTCAAGTTTAAGAAAGAGACAAACTGTGTTATTTGGACTAGTAGTAATGAGAAGCATTAAAAAAAAAAAAGCAACTACAGGGAAAGATCAGCGGTAGAAAAGATCTACAAAAAATTAATTAAACTAGCTGGCCTAAGATGGTGGTATGGAGCGAGAACATCACCAGAACTGATATATTACACCAGGGATCAAGATCTGTAGATAATGATCATCTACGCCATTTGAAATAGCACAAGATGATGATGATTAAAGAATGAAGGTCCTAGATAGTCATTAGAGGCAGCGGAGGCCGGCAGAATGAAGAAGAAACAGAAGATGAACAAGAAGAAGAAAAGGAGAAAGAGGATGAGAAAGAAGAAGCGGATGATGATAAGGATGAAGTATGAAGAAGAAGGCGAGGCATAAGAAAAAGAATAAGAAATATAAGAACCGGAGGAGGAAAAACACTATATAACATATAATGACCACACACACACACACACACACGCACGCACGCACGCACGCACGCACGCACACACACACACACACACATACATTCACTCACGAACACCCACATAAACACACACTGATATAATTTACTTAAAAAGTACATAAAGAGGCCGAAACCTTTGTGAAAGGGGGACTCTTCTGACGATCAGAGACCTCCTGCTGCATTTGCTTCACTGAGAAGTATCAAGTAAAATAATATATTTTCAACAACTTTGGGTTAAGGAGGAAGAAGAATGCACTGTCACTGTGCAAGAGTGGTGAAATAATAATAATAAAATAATAATACAACAAAGGAAAAGAAAATAGCACAACAGCTATACCACAATATAAGAAAACGTCAACAAAAACAACAACAGCTGTGCTGTCTGCATGCTTGTGCTCACCCTTGACTAATAATAAACGTTACACGTCTTTTGCAGGACATTGCAACCAACCCCAGGCAATTTTATATGCAGTAAAGACATTTGGCAGCACACGCCAAAAAACCTGGCCGGCCGTCGCTCCCAGCTCTAACAACAAATATACAGTTCGCTGTGTAGACGATCGCCACAATGTTCCTCTCAACGGTTCTCCGGTGAAATCCGCCACATTTCTCAATGCTGATCGACCAAGAACCTGTGTTAATCAATAACCCATGTCTGACTATGTCCAGTTCAAACCCAGAGAGCTCTCAGTGGCTTTCGGTTACAGAGGATACGTTGTTTTTGCACGACGGACTTCTGCGAGTCACCGACCTTGTAGAGCTGCCAAAGAATGTTGGAAACTGCGGTTCAAGAGACAATGAAGTTGTTTCTTTTGATTCCAAGGATCCTGAAGAATTAAGTGCCAGACTTCTTGAAATTTGTGCTACTAGAAATAACGCTTTTAACACTTTGTTAGAATATCGGTTGAATGCTTTAACTGGGCTCTGGAAGGCTAAGAAGTCTTTGAGTCAAGAGGAACATAGCGAGAGGGACGGTTCGAGTCAGGACGATGCCATTGCTCAACTGAAAAAACAGGGACTTTTCAAAGAACCAGACCAGGCATCTTTTTCTACACGTATAAGTTTGCTACTGATCCTCCCTCTTCTTCATTCTCAGAGTAAGACTGACCCAGAATTATGTGGTGTTACGTCAGGTGTGATTCTCAAATGTCTCAAAGACTGCCCACCTTTGAGTTTAGCAAAGGAACCCAGCGACTGTTTGAATGGGCTCGAGTCACTGTTGTGTGGCTGGCTCGGAGAGGAGACGGAGCCTGCAGGAGCTGTACAGAGGGTGAAAGATAAGAAGCACCAGGAGAATGCCGCAGCAGCATTAGGTTGCACTGGCTTGTGCTAGGTGTGTGCTTTTATTTGAATGTTTAAAAACTCATCCAGTACCAAACTGCTTATCATATTTTGATCAGTTACTCTCGGTGTCTGTGGCTTGGGGGATAGTGAGATGCAGTTTCATAATTCCTGGACATGCCAATTTGATGTTTGAAATCATCTAGCTTGTGATTTGGAAGCAAGAGTGCTTTGTGTTGATTTCCATGGTATGAGACGTCTGCTGTTAAAAAAGCAATGGCAAACTACTGAACTAAACTTGCCTAGTAAATCACACAAACAGTGAATAAATGCTGGGATTAATTGCAACATCCTGAGGACATGCAACTAACTCCCTATGTGATCAAAACACTCTACCTCCCGCACTCCCTTCAGGTACTCCCTATATGATCATAGCACCATACTCTTTCTAACTCCCTCATTCCCTTCAGTTACTCCCTTTGTGATCAAAGCGATCTTTCTAACTCCCTAATTCCCTTCAGCTACTCGCTATATGTTAAAAGCTCTGTTTTCTAACCCCTTCATTCACAGAAGTTATTACTCTCTATCCTACTTGTTACTTAGTTGTTTACTTTATCTGACAATGTGAATGTTGACTCTAGTTTTTCCCAACTCTGTCAGTCAAAGCTTGGCCAGCATCAAAGTGTGCCCCCAAAACCCCTAAGTACACTACTGAAGTTATTACTCTCTGTCCTAGTTGTTACTTAGTTGTTAACTTTATCTGACAATGTGAATGGTGACTCTAGTTACTCTGTTTTCCAATTCTGTCAGTCAAAGCTTGATTATCCCTGGCCAGCATCAAAGTATGCCCCCAAACCCCCTAAGTAAACTACTGAAGTTGTTGCATGTGCTTCCTCTGTCCTAGTTGTTACTTATTTGCTTGGTCTTTCTGTTCACTATAGCAAAGTCGTCAAGCTGCCTAAGGAAAAATAAACTGGAAAAGTTAAGTGACAGCTGGCAAACTTGATAGGAAAAAAGCCAGGGGAAGAAAAAAAAATAACTTTGGATGGTTGGGCCACATGGCATAATCAGGCACAGAGCTGGTCCAAGATTTGTTGGGTGAGATGGTGAACCATGGCCGCCCATCCCTCTCATGATGGCACATGATGATGATGATGATAATAAATATTTTGTGATGTTTGTGGTAGCAGTTAGTCAGTTGACAGATCATCCATTGCACATCAAAACATTCAGTCCATAACTGCTTGGATCTCCTCCTTAGTAAATCCCGCAGCATGTAGAGGCACCAGTTCTGTGTTGGTTTATTAATCTGGCTTCCTGCGTAGTGCTCTTATCTGGCCACACCTCTTTTAACTTGCTGTTCTCGCAGTCTGACCATGGTTCTAGATTCAGTCATCACTTGGTTCTTGCAAACGACTTACTTCAAGTAGAGCATTCAGTATATCAGCCTGATCCATGGCTTGTTCTCACTCCACAGTAGCCTTACATTGCAAGCCTGTCAGTCTGGGCCATGGCTTGTTCTCACTCCACAGTAGCCTTACCTGCAAGCCTGTCAACCTGGTCCATGGCTTGTTCTAACTCCACAGTAGCCTTACCTGCAAGCCTATCAGCCCGCTCCATGGCTCGTCCATCCTTCACAGAAGCCTTACCTTCAAGCTTATAAGCCTGGTCTAAGTCACGTCCGCACTCCACAGTAGCCTTACCTGCAAGCCTGTCAGCCTGGTCCAAGGCTCGTCCACACTGCACACTAGCCTTACCTGTAAGCCTGGTCCAAGGCTCGTCCGCACGCCACAGTAGCTGTACCTGCAAGCTTGTCAGCCTGGTTCATGGCTTGCCTGCCCTCCACAGTAGCCTTGCCTGCCCTCCACGGTAGCCTTGCCTGTCAGCCTGGTCCATGGCTTGTCCACCCTCCACGGTAGCCTTACCTACAAGCCTGTCAGCCTGGTCCAAGGCTCGTCCACACTGCACAGTAGCCTTACCTGTAAACCTGGTCCAAGGCTCGTCCGCACGCCACAGTAGCTGTACCTGCAAGCTTGTCAGCCTGGTTCATGGCTTGCCTGCCCTCCACAGTAGCCTTGCCTGTCAGCCTGGTCCATGGCTTGTCCACCCTCCACGGTAGCCTTACCTACAAGCCTGTCAGTCTGGTCCATGACTTGCCCGCCCTCCACAGTAGCCTTACCTGCAAGCCTATCAGCCTGGTCCAAGGCTCACTCGCCCTCCACAGTAGCCTTACCTGCAAGCCTGTCAGCCTGGTCCAAGGCTCATCCGCCCTCCACAGTAGCCTTACCTGCAAGCCTGTCAGTCTGGTCCATGGCTTGTCCACCCTCCACAGTAGCCTTACCTGCAAGCCTGTGAGCCTCGCCCTCCACAGTAGCCTTACTCGCAAGCCTGGTCCATGGCTTGTCCACCCTCCACAGTAGCCTTACCTGCAAGCCTGTGAGCCCCGCCCGCCACAGTAGCCTTACTTGCAAGCCTGGTCCATGGCTTGTCCACCCTCCACAGTAGCCTTACCCACAAGACTGGTCCATGGCTTGTCCACCCTCCACAGTAGCCTTACCCACAAGCCTGGTCCATGGCTTGTCCACCCTCCACAGTAGCCTTACCCACAAGCCTGGCCCATGGCTTGTCCACCCTCCACAGTAGCCTTACCCACAAGCCTTGTCCATGGCTTGTCCACCCTCCACAGTAGCCTTACCCACAAGCCTGGTCCATGGCTTGTCCACCCTCCACAGTAGCCTTACCCACAAGCCTGGTCCATGGCTTGTCCACCCTCCACAGTAGCCTTACCCACAAGCCTGGTCCATGGCTTGTCCACCCTCCACAGTAGCCTTACCCCAAGCCTGGTCCATGGCTTGTCCACCCTCCACAGAAGCCTTACTCGCAAGCCTGGTCCATGGCTTGTCCACGGCTTGTCCACCCTCCACAGTAGCCTTACTCGCAAGCCTGGTCCATGGCTTGTCCACCCTCCACAGTAGCCTTACCCACAAGCCTGGTCCATGGCTTGTCCACCCTCCACAGTAGCCTTACCCACAAGCCTGGTCCATGGCTTGTCCACCCTCCACAGTAGCCTTACCTGCAAGCCTGTGAGCCCCACCCTCCACAGTAGCCTTACCCACAAGCCTGTGAGTCCCACCCTCCACAGTAGCCTTACCCACAAGCCTGTGAGCCCCACCCTCCACAGTAGCCTTACCCACAAGCCTGTGAGCCCCACCCTCCACAGTAGCCTTACCCACAAGCCTGTGAGCCCCACCCTCCACAGTAGCCTTACCCACAAGCCTGTGAGCCCCACCCTCCACAGTAGCCTTACCCACAAGCCTGTGAGCCCCGCCCTCCACAGTAGCCTTACTTGCAAGCCTGGTCCATGGCTTGTCCACCCTCCACAGTAGCCTTACCTGCAAGCCTGTCAGTCTGGTCCATGGCTTGTCCACCCTCCACAGTAGCCTTACCTGCAAGCCTGTCAGTCTGGTCCATGGCTTGTCCACCCTCCACAGTAGCCTTACCCACAAGCCTGGTCCATGGCTTGTCCACCCTCCACAGTAGCCTTACCCACAAGCCTGGTCCATGGCTTGTCCACCCTCCACAGTAGCCTTACCCACAAGCCTGTGAGCCCCACCCTCCACAGTAGCCTTACCCACAAGCCTGTGAGCCCCACCCTCCACAGTAGCCTTACCCACAAGCCTGTGAGCCCCACCCTCCACAGTAGCCTTACCCACAAGCCTGTGAGCCCCACCCTCCACAGTAGCCTTACCCACAAGCCTGTGAGCCCCGCCCTCCACAGTAGCCTTACTTGCAAGCCTGGTCCATGGCTTGTCCACCCTCCACAGTAGCCTTACCTGCAAGCCTGTCAGTCTGGTCCATGGCTTGTCCACCCTCCACAGTAGCCTTACCTGCAAGCCTGTCAGTCTGGTCCATGGCTTGTCCACCCTCCACAGTAGCCTTACCCACAAGCCTGGTCCATGGCTTGTCCACCCTCCACAGTAGCCTTACCCACAAGCCTGGTCCATGGCTTGTCCACCCTCCACAGTAGCCTTACCCACAAGCCTGTGAGCCCCACCCTCCACAGTAGCCTTACCCACAAGCCTGTGAGCCCCACCCTCCACAGTAGCCTTACCCACAAGCCTGTGAGCCCCGCCCTCCACAGTAGCCTTACCCACAAGCCTGCAGCAGGTACTGCCATTGGGTGAGAAGTGTTAGGTCTTCACATATTCTAGGCCATGACATATGAGGTTGGGGTGGCAGTTCGTTTACTCATCACCATTCCTTTACTGGAGGTTCTGAAAACTCTCTGGTATCCATTTTTATGAGGCTGGGTTGACCACAGCGCTGTACTGTTCAGAAACAATAATTCTGCCTCTGGTGGGGAATTGCACCCGAACCCCTACGTTGCTACAGGTGCAATGTATATGACCAGTCTTGAGTTGAGATGAGCCAAGAACTGATATTATAGCAATGTGTGCTCCATCCTATCTTCAATAGCCAGTAAAGAGTCTCAGTACTAATGGTACCAGTAGCAGGCTGATTATGTGTCCATCTAGCCTTTCCTTGGAGTCCTGAGTGTCGTCCAGGTGCCCTGGTCTCTCCCTGCAGCACCATTCTCTCAAGGCTGTCATGATCTATCTGTTATTCAACACTATACACATGATCCCAAAGGGCCCTGACAAAACTGCTATATCATTCATCACTACCCCACCCACCGGTGCAAACTTAGCTAATCTGTCCACCTGCTCATTTCTCTCCACACCAGCATGTCCTGGGGAAAAGCTCATCAGATGCTCTATATTTTTTATTGTTAAATTGAAGCCTGCCATTCTACCCATAGCATGCCTGCCTTCACCTTTCTCATCACACTTTGAAATTCGTTACAATCAGGACATGGGTGTGCTGTTTGTCTTTCAGCCAGTGGAATGCCGCTGTGACTCCCTCCGCCTCCATTCTCAGACTGGATGTTGTATAATATGCCAGGCTGTCCTGTCCTGCACCAACCATTTTCCACCATCCTTCACCACAAACCCTCAGGCACTTCTTTCACCTCTTAGAACAGAGACATCCTTGTAGATGATTACATCTGATTACAGATTACGTCTGTGATGGTATTCTCATCATGAATCCCAACTATCGTATCAGGTTTTCTGTTGCTTTTTACATTTGGTCAGATCATTCTGTAGATATCTGACTTCCCCAGTGGCTACTTCCACTTGTATTTATTTTCTTTGAAAGTCATACAATGCTGATTTTTCATTGTGGTGATTTTCCCATGTTGCCAAATAGTTCTAAAATTGAAATAGTAAAAAACAGTCATGTCAGCCTTTGTGTTCTTGTTACATTTATTTAATAACCTCCAGTATATATGTACTATGTTTTGTTTATGGCGGTAAAGCCTGGTCAACTTACTCACACCAAGAGAAATGTTTAAACAGCTTTCATATGCGGTGTCTGCGAAAAATATTTGGTATTAAGTAGCAAGATAAGATTACCAATACTGAAGTTTTGGTTTCCATTCTTAGTCTATGTAGACAGATGGATAGGACACATTACGAGGGTGGACAAAGGTAGAATACCAAAGGACATCTTTTTTGGTGAATTACAGATGGATCCAAGTAACACTAACCTTCCCATGCATGCCATAACAGGCAACTAAGGAGGGTTGGCATGGTACTGGCTGCCTGATCCTGTAGAACACTAGCTACAGTTAGAGCTTTGCTTCACTGATCTGGCAGCTTCTGCAGCTTGTCTTGTTCCAGACATATTGGTGTTACCTTTCCTCTGGAGTGGGATCATGCTGCATGGGCAACACATGGTCTCGACAATTCAGCCCAGGCTTTGTGCTACAGAGAGGCATAACTCCATGTTACAAACTATCGTCTGTCAAGATGGCCAGGTGCCAGTCATATAAAATTTAAAACCTGGGTGACAGTTTGTTTTTGTTTCTTTTCAGAGGGCATGTGAAAACCTTCATTCACACAGTTCACCTAGTCCAACAACTCAGTGATATCCCTCCCCTGTCCGTTGCTGACATTCTAGCCTCTCTCTTGGAATGCGAGGGAGGGCAGGGGCAAGTCTCCTCATTCCTGGGCTCCAAGTACGTTCTCAGCTGGGGTCTGGACGACCTCCTGGGACCAGCAAACTCTGAGGCAACTATTGCAGAAGCTAAGGAGTCCAACGAGAAGGACAAAGAAAAAGGTCAGGATGCTGGCGGTGGTCAGCTTTGAATTTGATATTTAAAATACAAATTATATTTGTTTGTTCTGTGTACCCAGTCTTGTCTTCCTCTTCTTTGTTCCTCTTTTGAGGGATATGCATATGTGGTGGGAAATGAACAGGTGGACAGATTGGCTGAGTCTGCACCACTTAGGGGGGGGGGGTATTGGTGCATGAAAAGGCAGATGTGCGGGGGGGGGGGGGGGGGCTTGGCAATCATGTGAATGGTGCAGAAAAACAGATCATCACAGCCTGGAGAGAATAGTGCTGCAGGGAGTGACCAGAGAATCTGGCCAACACTCAGTACTCTAAGGAAAGGACAGACAGACACATAATCAGACTGCTACCATTAGCATTGGGACTCTTCGCTGGCTGTTGAACATGAGGACGGAGTATGTATGGGAATGTCCTGAGTGCTAAGATGTCATTTCTTGACTTGACTCATGCATCACATCCAGTTGTGCACCACTCCACGTCGGAGACTTCTGCATGCGTTTGTGTTATGTTTACTTCCTTTAGACAGATTTCATTCTTTGTGTGCTTACCAGAGTATAGGTGTTTTCATCTTAACAATTTTGCCATGGCAGCCTCCTTACAACCTACTTTTTGTGGTTTCCAATCACTGTAGGGATTTGTAGTAGTGACAGATTCCATTCTCAGCACCCTGCACAAATCCCTTAGCAATGGTGGGATCCAACCAGAATCATGCGATATACATGTTCTTTGTGTGGGTAGGTTTTCTCATTTTGGAATTTTGCCTAGACATGTTTGTTTGGCCAGCTGTTTTCAATTTCCTGCTGCTGAAGGATTTTTGGCATGCAGATCATGTACACAGATCTGGTACTTTGAAGTGTTTCACTTTTGCCAGAGAAGCTTAGAAGTCTGTGTCACTAACCCAGGATCAGGTGTATGTGTAGTGGGGGTTGGGGTATGTGGGGGGAGGGGAGGAGGGAGGAAGAGAGAGATGTACAATCTTTTTCTGTATACTTTAAAATAATCCACGCAGTATGATTATGTGTCAGTCTGGCCTTTCCTTGGAGAACTGAATGTCGGCCAGGTCTTCTGGTCACCCCCTGCCACACCATTCTCTCCAGGCAATGATGATGTATCTGCTGTAACAGAAAAGCCTGGGTACAGAGGGGTGATATAACCAGGTTGTACTGTCCTGGCGGTGGGTTAAAGAACGAGAGGTGAGTTTAAGTTTTACAAAAGACACCCATAAGAAAATCCCCTTTTGCACAAGAATGCACTAAAAAGACATTAATTTCACGTAGAGATTGGCGTCATTACTAGAGATAAGTGTTGACAACAGATAGAGAAGGGATAATAACCGGATAGGAAAGGCACAGAAGATCAGTGCGGACAACAGAACCAATCAGGAAGATTACACCCGGAGAGAACAATAAAGTCGATTAAATAGCGTGAGATGTCGGTCCGCAAATTTTGATTCAGTGAGAGTTATCAAAGATGACTAGATGTCTGACCGTATATATTTATCAGATGGGGAAATTTGCTTGATTTTGCCAGATGGCTGGCGGAATATATTTCACTGATATTTTTGGCGATTTGGAACTTTATATCGATTGTTCAACATGTGTTTTTCTTTGAATCGGATTCAATAAGTGGCCAGAATGAAATCCTTCACGGTGGAGTGTGTTTGATCTTTGTTCGTATCCCCTGTGTTTTGCTGTCCTGCTTGTCAAGGCTGTGATGGGGTTTAACAGCAGGTTTTTATCCACCAGAGATGATGACATCATCATTTGTGAAACTTGGTGACCACTAAGTGTCAGTCCTCAGAGTGAAGAAGTCGCCAGCAGTCCACTATCTGTCCTTGGATGAGAAAGATGGAACACGTGGAGTACTAAAGGCATTAACTTTGCTCCACTATTTCGATCAACACAGTCTAAGCCATCAGGGATAGGGCATGTAGCCTGTTGCTGAATGTCCTCACAGCTACTTCAACTGTAGCTGATCCTGCCACTATCCAACGGGGACTGCTGCCCTGTTACACGTGGTGCTTATTTGGTTTCCGTGATCAGGTGTTTAAACCTCTCCCTGTTACACTGTTCGTCTACACTATATACAAGATCACAAAGGGCCCTGACCACATCTGCCTTATCATGTAACCAGAACTCCAACCAGCAGTGCAGACCCAGCCAATCTGTCACCCTGCTCGTTTCCCAACACACCAACAAGTCCTGGGGAAAATATCTAATGGATGCTCCCTATCTTTGATATTTTAATTAAAGCTTGCCACTCTGCACAAAGCATACCTTCCCCTTCCCAGCATGCTCTGTGAGTTTTGAAACACTAACCCGACATAAGATACAATGTGTATAATTGAGTTTGATCTCTTCTGCTGAAATAGACCAAGATCTTGGACGAAGCATTACCACAGATGGACTGTTTCTCTACACCACCAACAGCTTTGGGAAGGGAATTGCTAAAATTGGCACAGGGTTGCATGGGACATTGAGGTAATCCATGCTGTCTCCAGCTAATGTGTGGTTGTTGTATGTCATGTGTGGGGTATTCCACTCTGTCTCCAGTTAATATTGTGTGGTTGTTGTATTTTAGGTGTGGGACATTCCATTCTGTCTCAAGTTCATGTTGTGTGGTTGTGTGTCAGGTGTGGAAATATTAAATTCAATCACAAATAGATGTGTGGTTATATTGTAGGTGTGGAATATTCCATTCTGTCATCAGTAGTTGACGTGTGGTTATATTTTAGGTGTGGTATATTCCATTCTATCACCAAAGGATATGTGGTTATATTTTAAGTGGAATATTCCACATATTAATGAGAATCTGACTCATTGTCTTACCCCTTCTCTCAGTATCTCCCAGCTGACTGCGAATCTGTCTCATTATCCTGTCCCTTATCTCAGTATCTTCTAGTTGACTGTGGAACTGTCTCATTGTCCTATATCCCTTTCTCTCAGTATCTCCAAGCTGACTGCGAATCTGTCTCATTGTCTTGTCCCTTCTCTCAGTATCTCCTAGCTGACTGTGGAACTGTCCCTTCTCTCAGTATCTCCTAGCTGACTGCAGAACTGTCTCATTGTCCTATATCCCTTTCTCTCAGTATCTCCAAGCTGACTGTGGAACTGTCTCATTGTCTTGCCCCTTCTCTCAGTATCTCCTAGCTGACCGTGGAACTGTCCCTTCTCTCGGTATCTCCTAGCTGACTGCAGAACTGTCTCATTGTCCTATATCCCTTCTCTCACTATCTCCTAGCTGACTGGAACTGTCCCTTCTCTCGGTATCTCCTAGCTGACTGCAGAACTGTCTCATTGTCCTCTATCCCTTCTCTCACTATTTCCTAGCTGACTGGAACTGTCCCTTCTCTCAGTATCTCCTAACTGACTGCAGAACTGTCTCATTGTCCTCTATCCCTTCTCTCACTATTTCCTAGCTGACTGGAACTGTCCCTTCTCTCAGTATCTCCTAGCTGACTGCAGAACTGTCTCATTGTCCTCTATCCCTTCTCTCACTATCTCCTAGCTGACTGGAACTGTCCCTTCTCTCAGTATCTCCTGACTGACTGCAGAACTGTCTCATTGTCCTATATCCCTTCTCTCACTATCTCCTAGCTGACTGGAACTGTCCCTTCTCTCAGTATCTCCTAGCTGACTGCAGAACTGTCTCATTGTCCTATATCCCTTTCTCTCAGTATCTCCAAGCTGACTGTGGAACTGTCTCATTGTCCTATATCCCTTTCTCTCAGTATCTCCAAGCTGACTGTGGAACTGTCTCATTGTCTTGCCCTTTCTCTCAGTATCTCCTAGCTGACTGGAACTGTCCCTTCTCTCAGTATCTCCTAGCTGACTGCAGAACTGTCTCATTGTCCTATATCCCTTCTCTCACTATCTCCTAGCTGACTGTGGAACCCTACCTTTTCTCAGTATCTCCTAGCTGACTGCAGAACTGTCTCATTGTCCTATATCTCTTCTCTCACTATCTCCTAGCTGACTGGAACTATCCCTTCTCTCGGTATCTCCTAACTGACTGCAGAACTGTCTCATTGTCTTGTCCCTTCTCTCAGTATCTCCTAGCTGACTGCAGAACTGTCTCATTGTCTTGTCCCTTCTCTCAGTATCTCCTAGCTGACTGCAGAACTGTCTCATTGTCTTGTCCCTTCTCTCAGTATCTCCTAGCTTACTGCAGAACTGTCTCATTGTCTTGTCCCTTCTCTCAGTATCTCCTAGCCGACTGTGGAACTGTCTCATTGTCCTATATTCCTTCTCTCAGTATCTCCTAGCTGACTGCAGAACTGTCTCATTGTCTTGTCCCTTCTCTCAGTATCTCCTAGCTGACTGCAGAACTGTCTCATTGTCTTGTCCCTTCTCTCAGTATCTCCTAGCCGACTGTGGAACTGTCTCATTGTCCTATATTCCTTCTCTCAGTATCTCCTAGCTGACTGTGGAACTGTCTCATTGTCTTGCCCCTTCTCTCAGTATCTCCTAGCTGACCGTGGAACTGTCCCTTCTCTCAGTATCTCCTAGCTGACTGCAGAACTGTCTCATTGTCTTGTCCCTTCTCTCAGTATCTCCTAGCTGACTGCAGAACTGTCTCATTGTCTTGTCCCTTCTCTCAGTATCTCCTAGCTGACTGTGGAACTGTCTCATTGTCTTGTCCCTTCTCTCAGTATCTCCTAGCTGACTGTGGAACTGTCTCATTGTCTTGCCCCTTCTCTCAGTATCTCCTAGCTGACTGCAGAACTGTCTCATTGTCTTGCCCCTTCTCTCAGTATCTCCTAGCCGACTGGAACTGTCTCATTGTCTTGTCCCTTCTCTCAGTATCTCCTAGCCGACTGTGGAACTATCTCATTGTCTTGTCCCTTCTCTCAGGGGCTATGTGTACAACAAGAATACAGAAGCTGGTCCAGGCTGGCTTGCCTGTGGTGGAGACATGTTGTTGCTGCGCCCACAGAAGTATGATCTCGAGCACGAAGTTGACTACTTCTTACAGCTGATTGACAGAGATACTCTTGAGGTGAGCTTGTGGAATTTTATGTCCTTGTGGTGAGCTTGTGAATGTGTGTGCACTTGGATGTTGTTGAAACACAGCAAGTCTGATGGTTTGTTCATGTGACCAGATATTAGAAAGCAAGTGGACACCACGTCAGCTATAGATGTTCTTGAAACACAAGTCTGATGGCTTGGTCATGTAACCAGACTACAGCCAAACAGTGTTGACATGCTTTAGTTTGTTGCACACAGATATCCCCATAAAGGCTTCAGTCTCCTCCCATAGACCACACAAGGAGCTGAGCACAGTACTCAACTCTACAACACTAGCGAGGGTTCTATATGTGTATAGCAGAATCCCACATGCTATATATTTTTGAGTATGGCTGTTATATTTTAGACATTTTGCCAGGCCTGTTGCCAGTTTGGCCTGTTTAGTGTATTTCCAACTGCTGAGGGCTCTTTTAACTCGTATGTGCACACAGATCCTCTATTTTTTGGCCCTTATCCCTGAAGGCTAGGTGTCCAATCTACTACCTCAGGATCAGGGGAGGTATACCATCCTTTTTCTTATTTGCGTGGGAATCAAAACAGCCAACACTATGAAATGAAACTGGTCTGCTTGAGCGAGAGGCGCACTAATGTAATCCGCGCCTGAGCCAAAACAACATGCCACATACAGTGTTGCCATTAAGATAGAGATTGAGCAGGAGCCAGGCAGGCCCAGCATGGTGCTTCATGGTGCAAGCCAACCACATAATCCTGTCTGGGAAGTTGTTGCTGACTTGATGCTGAAAGATGCAAACGATATGCACGATTGTTGGACATTGTCTCAGAGAGTGCCAAGAAGGGACTTGCCTTGAATAGCAAGAAGACAGTAACAATGGCAATATCAAAGAAAAAGGTAAATATTGACTGATTACAAGACAATAACATTTTTATTGTAATTTCTATAACACTTTTAAGGTGTTCATTTGAAGCTTTTTCATAGTTGGATGTGCAATTAAGGTGATCTGTTGACAAACTAACAGTTGATGAACTGTAATGTGTGAATCCAATTTCAGGTTGTGAAGATCATACCCAAACCTGGCAGACTGTTACAGCCTGGACCTTGTACAACTGTCAGCTTCTGCAGTGATGGGGTTTTCTTTTACTGGTTGTGGTGCCCAGCACTCATCCAAGACAAAAATGCCAAGGGAGTCAATGTGAACCTCAATGCCTTTCATGTGGAGGTATGTTGTGTGTGTTTGTTACAGTTGTTGATATAGTGATGATTCTCTGTGTTCTTGTGTTGTAGATCTAGTGATGGTTCTCTGTGTTCTTGTGTTGTAGATCTAGTGATGGTTCTCTGTGTTATTGTATTGTAGATCTAGTGATGGTTCTCTGTGTTCTTGTGTTGTAGATCTAATGATGGTTCTCTTTGTTCTATGTTGTTGATATAGTAGTGGGTCTCTGTGTTCTTGTGTTGTAGATCTAGTGATGGTTCTCTTTGTTCTATGTTGTTGATATAGTAGTGGGTCTCTGTGTTCTTGTGTTGTAGATCTAGTGATGGTTCTCTTTGTTCTATGTTGTTGATATAGTAGTGGGTCTCTGTGTTCTTGTGTTGTAGATCTAATGATGGTTCTCTTTGTTCTGTGTTGTTGATATAGTAGTGGGTCTCTGTGTTCTTGTGTTGTAGATCTAGTGATGGTTCTTTTTGTTCTTGTATTGTAGATCTAGTGATGGTTCTCTGTGTTCTTGTGTTGTAAATCTAGTGATGGTTCTCTGTGTTCTTGTATTGTAGATCTAGTGATGGTTCTCTGTGTTCTTGTGTTGTAGATCTAGCGATGGTTCTCTGTGTTCTTGTATTGTAGATCTAGTGATGGTTCTCTGTGTTATTGTGTTGTTGATCTAGTGATGGTTCTCTATGTTCTTGTATTGTAGATCTAGTGATGGTTCTGTATGTTCTTGTGTTGTTGTTCTAGTGATGGTTCTGTGTGTATTGTTAATCTAGTGGTGGGTTTCTGTGATTTTGTTTTGTAGATCTAGTGATTGTTCTCTTTGTTCTTGTTTTGTAGACCTAGTGATGGTTCTGTGTGTTCTTGTTTTTGATCTAGTGATGGTTCTCTATGTAGAACAACAGGAAACAGTACAGTATCCTAGTGTGCTTTCTATGGTGACATACTGGCAACTTGGTGTGTAACTTATTGTGATATTTAGTTGTAGGTCATCGCCTTCATCCTCCGCCTTTCACCTCCCAATGCTGCAATGACTACCCTCGACCAGCTCACACTAGGTCTTTTGTAGACTTGTTCATGATTGGTTGGAGTTTGTAGCTAAAGTTTTCTATGAGATGAGGTAGCCAGTCCCATGCCAACCCTCCTGAGTTGCTTCTTGTGACATGCTTGGTAGGTTGCAGTGTTGCTGTTCTTTGTTTATCTTATGAGACTCTGTAACACATGGGTCATTTCTAGGAAGAAAGAAATACCACAGTGTAATATACAGGAACATGGGAATATTCTTAAACAAGGGAGAAGGTCATACAGTGTTAGAGGAAAGAGAGAGATAGAGAGAGATAAAGATAGAGAGAGAGAGCTGGAGTAAAAGGGAGAGAAATAGAGGCAGAGATAAGAGAGAGTAAGGGAGAGAAATAAAGGGAGAGGAACAAAAAGTGTCAGAGAGAGGAACGAGGGAAAGGAAGATATAGAAATAGAGGGAGTGGGTGATAAAGAGTAAGGGAGATTAAGTAAAATAAAAAGTAAAAGGGAGAGAAATAGAGAGAGGTACAGAGAGCATTAGAGAGAGAAAGTTAGCAAGAGAGAAAGAGGGAGAGACAGAGAGAGAAGAAGAGAGATTCCATCAACATAAAAGAAGAATGAAAATGTGGCTGCAGTCTGGGATGGAAGTGGAAAGACTATATACGGTATCTGATGTTGTACATTTGTTGTAATATTTCTGTAATTATATGTACATGAACACATTCTCACCAGCTCTGTGGCCAAGGAGTGACTGGCACTCATACCATTGTACGGAAATCATCACAAGGTGGTTTGCTTCCAAATCGCTTCCGTAACGGATCTTAACGTAATCCCGCATACTGTATTTGAAACACAGCTGGAGGCGATTTGGAAGCAATACACCTTGCGTTGGTTTCCATACAATGGTATGAGTGCAGGTCGTTCAGAAAGCAATGGCAAACTACTGAACGTAAACTTGCCCAGGAAACACAAACAGCCGAAACATGCTGGAGTTGACTGCTACATCCTGTAAAGGATATGCAACTAACTTTTTAAACACACTCATGTAGTTGTAATAAATATTATGTATGTTTGACTCACACATGTCACAAGTTCATACGTCATTTAACACATATTTACACTTTGGATTGCAGAAAGATTTGGAAATCTCTCCCCTGCGACCTTGTGTCATGCTACAGAAGAAAGATGAAGTGGCTCAGAAGAATGTCAGCGAGGCAATCCTCAACCGACTGCGTCCTCTCAGGGGGTCCAATAGTGCTGCCACGCTGATGGCCCTGACTGGAGGAGAGGCTCTGTTACCCAGCAGAAAGGATGATGGTATTGTTAGATGGTCTTGTGTTCTGCTGTTGTTTGTAGTTGTCTGGGTTTGAGCCCATGTGTGGATGTTATTGGTTCGCATCAGCTATGTGACCAAACAGCATGAGGTTTCTATGTCAAAGAGACAGACAGACTGCCTGACTGACCAACCAACAGAGAGACAGATAAGATAGATAGATCAGTTAGATATGAGGAGCCTTAAATGAAAACCTTAAAAGTGTGATAGAAATTACAATAACCATGTAATTGTCTTGTAACCAGTCAATATTGCTGTTAAGGATGCCAAGAGTGTTTAGAATGTAACATCATAGGGCAGACAAACATGGTGATGTCATAAGGACAGTTTAAAGATGGCTGCCCTACTTTTGACATGCACCAAAGAGGAGTAGCGTTCTGTAATCCATCTTTTGATCAGTGATGGGTTGACACCTATAGAAATGCATCAGAAAATGGTCCAGTATGGTGATGCATGCCTGTCAGTCCATCAAGTGTATGAGTGGAGTAGGAAGTTTCAAAACAGTGTGACTTCCGAGACAGACTGTTCACAACTGGGTCAGACACACCAAGTAGTGACCCCAGAGAACTTTTTTCTATAGAAATCTAAGCACTTTATTGGCACTGGAGGACTTGCATTACATCGAAAAATAATACATTTGTTCTTTACTTTTTCAGAATATATTAGCCCCAAAAAACATTTAAGGCTTTCATTTGAAGCCCTCTCATAGATAAGATAATATAGATAGAGAGATTAGGGGGTTCCAGGCAAAGTAGTTACACCATCTGCATTAAGCTCTGAAGGTGGTAGATTTGTTTCCCTGACTGTCGCTCAGATCACGAGTTTGATTGTTCCAAAGATTCCTGAGGGTTATTGCTGGAGCTAAGGAGTTTGTGCATTGTACGATGCTCTGGGCAAGTGGCTTGCTTTTCTGTCAAGAGAGACAGACCCATGTTGGGTAAATCCCGGTGCAATGTGAAGTCGCTCGTCTTGACTTTAGTATTATAGATAGATAGATAGATAGATAAGATATATAGGTAAGTAGGTAGATTGTTTGGTTGGTCAGTTGATGAATGGATGAATGTCTTTAGCTGGCTGGCTTTGTGGGTGAGTGCGCTTAGGTACATCTTGGATAGATGGGTGTGTGGGGTTTTTGACTGGCTAGCTGGCTGGCTGTGTGGGTGAGTGGCTTAGTTGATAACAGGTGAGGCCCTAAGCCTTGGTTGGCAACTAGTCTAGGATCAAAGCTCCAAAAGGTGGACAGTTAGAGAATTGCAGTGCTGATCCGTCAGCAGATGTATTGGTGTTACTTTTCCTCTGAACTGAACTAGGCAGGTCAAGAGAGGGATCATGTTGCATGAACAACACATGGTCTCTACAATTCAGCCTAGGCTTTGTGCTATGGAGAGGTATAACTCCATCCCTGGTTATTGTGCCTTTTTTGAGTAGTATGTTATGGATGTATGGGTGGGGTGATTGGCTGGGTACCTGCCTGGCTCTGTGGAAGGTTGGGCATAGTTATGTATATGATGGATGGTTGAGTCATTGAACGCGTTGGATGGGTGATTTGAAATGTGGAAGGAGAGAGGGGAATGAATGAACAAACTTTATTTTCAAATCGTCACAAATTGGGCATGCAGGCTCATTTTACATGTGGCCCTTCCAACCGCTCATCTTTCGTACATCAATTATTTATTGTGCATGTTACATTCACATAGAAAAAAAAAAGTCAGTTGAATGCTGTGAACATAATGCATATTACAATGTATGATACAGGAAGACAGACAGACAGACACACTACACACATGCATAAGCACAAACATACATGCATAAGCACAAACATACATGCCTACATACACACAAGCATACATACATCATTTACACAAACACTCACAATTATACACCCACTCAGACATGAATAGAGAGATAGAGGAAAAGATAAACCTGGTCGTGTATTTAACCCTTTACAGGGCAGACGCTTGTCCATTTTGTAGCCCTGAACGGGCAAGATTTTTTCAGGTTCTGTAAAATTTCGGGTCGTGTTAGTAAAAACATCACAAATAAGGTGTTAGTCAACCGATTTTAGTAAAATAAACAACACAATGAAGGGAAAAGCATGCAGCATATGTTACTCACGTGATTGTTGCCGGTAATCCATATATGAACACAAATATTTACGAAATACGGCATGTTGTTTGTGATTTTCCGTCATCTATACGGTAATTTACAAACACATTTTCAGAATCATAATCACTTTCTTTAAAGTCCGACTCACGACTGCTAATGCAAAGTAACGCTTTGCACTGATATCTAGCTCCGATTAATAATCAACTTCGTGCCCTTTAATGTCATTTAAATTGAACAGAGCGAAATCTCGGCTATCACTTGAAGAATCGCCGAAATCCATTTTGAAAAACAGCGTAAAAATCCCGAAAACTATCAAAAAAAGTCCGTTAAAGTCTGTTCAAAGTCATTGTAGCGCGTTTACAAATGGCGGCCACGTTGTCAAGCTATCGGCGAAAGTGAAAGTAGCGATCGGAAGTGTCGGAAAACCGAGAGATCGCATTTTTAAAACGACTAGTCATCAAAGACGCGATTGGGCGTTACGCCTGTTTAACGCATCGAACGCTATCAGGCGCTATGCCTGTTAAAGGGTTAAGATAGTTGAGAATGATAGACATAGAACAAACAAACCAACAAACTATATTTTCAAGAGGTTAAGAATTGGGCACGCAGGCCTGTCTAACATTCTGCTCTTCTATAACTCTTTATTATACATTATTTCATCTACACATCATTCGAGGCCAACTGAGAACAACAACAATATAAAAGATATGCATTATAAAGGCATATGAAAAATACAAAAATCACTACTACATGACTCACTAAAATTAATGAATGATGTGGCAGTTGTTATTAGCTGTGGGGAACATACTGGTCTACCAAAAAGGGACTAGAGGAAAAAAGAGACAGAGAGATCGACTGATTACTGACATGGTTGTATTTTGAAGATAGTAGAGAATGATAGACCCCCCCCTCCTCCCCCCTCCTCCCCCCCCCTCCCCAGCTGAGAACATCCTGTGCTGCAGCAGGCCTGAGATACATGTGTAATGCTTCTCTGCTTGTCCCCAGTGCCCAGTGCAGGGAGCACCAGCATCGGGGTGCAGCTGAAGACCCTGGTCAAGACACCCATCTACTGCGATGGCAATCATGTGGTCATGCTGACCATCCCTCCTGGAGCTGCCCCTGGTGGAGCTACTCGGTCACTCTTTGGAGGTGGAGGAGCTATGTCCAGTCTTAGGTGTAAGTGTGGACTGCTCATATCTCTCTGTTTGTGAAATTTTGTTTTGTTTTGGTGCCTGCTCGCTTTGAACTCAACCGTCCATGTACAATATTACTTCTAGTCCATCGGACTGTTTTTTGTGTGTGGATTAGCGATTCCTATTACCAGTGTCCCTCACCATCAGTCCCTCACCATCTGGCTTCAGAGGTACTTGTAATTTATGTCTTCAAGTCAAGGATGAGAAGTCAACATTTTAGTCTAACTGACCGGTGTAGGTGTTGAACTCGCTTCCTCTGCGTCAGCACACCGGATGTGTAAGAATGAATGCTGTTATCCATTCCACTACTTCCAGCAGATCAAGAGGTGAGGGAGAGAGTAGACAGCTTCCAGCAGATCAAGAGCTGAGGGAGAGAGTAGACAGCTTCCAGCAGATCAAGAGCTGAGGGAGAGAGTAGACAGCTTCCAGCAGATCAAGAGCTGAGGGAGAGAGTAGACAGCTTCCAGCAGATCAAGAGGTGAGGGAGAGAGTAGACAGCTTCCAGCAGATCAAGAGGTGAGGGAGAGAGTAGGCAGCTTCCAGCAGATCAAGAGGTGAGGGAGAGAATAGACAGCTTCCAGCAGATCAAGAGCTGAGGGAGAGAATAGACAGCTTCCAACAGATCAAGAGCTGAGGGAGAGAATAGACAGCTTCCAGCAGATCAAGAGGTGAGGGAGAGAATAGACAGTTTCCAGCAGATCAAGAGGTGAGGGAGATAATAGACAGCTTCCAGCAGATCAAGAGCTGAGGGAGAGAGTAGGCAGCTTCCAGCAGATCAAGAGGTGAGGGAGAGAATAGACAGCTTCCAGCAGATCAAGAGCTGAGGGAGAGAGTAGACAGCTTCCAGCCGATCAAGAGCTGAGGGAGAGAATAGACAGCTTCCAGCAGATCAAGAGCTGAGGGAGAGAGTAGACAGCTTCCAGCAGATCAAGAGGAGAGGGAAGGACACAGGCTAGCTAGAAATACACACTGAGAGCACTTGGTGATAGTATAAGTAGACAGTTCTCTCACTCGAAGCCATAGGGCAAATAAAATAGAGGGAGACCTTCAATCACATGGAGATGAGAATGTTCATAAATAATCCACACATGCATTGTTTGGCACTCATAGAAGTAGATTGATGATTGATTGATTTAAGAACCGACATCACAGCATTCGGGGCATTCCCATAAGCGCTCCGTCCCCATCCTCAGCAGCCAGCGAAGAGTCCCAACACCAATAGTGCCAATAGAATCTGATTAGGACCTCTCTGCCTGGCACTACGACAGTTCCAGTATCCCACTCTTACATGGTTGAAACCTAGTCTTTCCACTTTTTGTCTTGTTCTCCTGGTGCCTGCCCTCCTGTGTCTATGCCTTCTTCTCACACCATTTCCTTGTCTTCTCCTCTTCACTCTCTCTTCGCTAACCTCTGAAAGATGTGTCAAGCGCAGAGCACGTGCTCCGTAGCTCCGGCGACGATTCCCGTATTTGATTAATTCCATCATAGAAGTAGAAGAAAGAAGTAGAGATTAGAGGACATATTAGACAACTTAAACACACATGCATTGTTTGGTACTTATAGAAGTGGAAGAAAGAAGCAGAGACTAGAGGACACACTAGACATCATAAACATTGAAAGCTATAATTACTGACTGGGATTCAAACCTGTCACCTCCAAATGATGACGTCACCTCGCTGCAGGAACAGGTTTACTTTGATGCATAACCATTTAGAGACAAGAATGACAGAGAGATGAATAATATGGGAGGGTATGAATGGAGCTGTCGGACATAGCCAGAGATGGGATGGTTTGACTTGAGTTGGTTGACAACCTATACTCCAGCAGACAGCATGGGTAGTGGAAGAGTTGAGTTGGTTGACAACCTATATGCCTTGATGCAATGTCGTCTTATAAGATTAACAGGGATGATCCATAGCAAAAGCAACGCTCGTTAATAAAAATTAACAATAGAAAAGTCTCACCTCAAATATGGAATTTGACACAAAAGAACTGACGACAGTCGTGCTAACAGTTTAGGCATTTATTAATGCACTGCAGAATCACATGGGATCAACTAATCTAAAGATATAAACTGTTGTGTTTATTTATCCATCTTAGAATCAGCTCCCGATTCCACTCTGTTAACCTTGACGCTCAGTCTTTTCCAATTCATCATTGAGTCGTCCTTTTCCGAAAAATAGTCTAGGTTGATCTTGGCCTGGTCCTTTTCATTGCATGAATTTTCATCAACAGATCATTCCTCTCTTTTCGCTGTTCACTTGCCGAATCTTCGCAACCATTGCTTCGTCCAGATCTTATTCCATACGGAGCTCTCAGAAAAACACAAGCGCCTTGGTGTCGTGGTCCCAGAGCGTCTCCCGTTGTTGTCGTATGACGTTTTTACGTTCCCATTGGTTTCTCCTTTTGTTTGTCCACTTTAGTGTTCATCTGGGAAAACCCCTTTTTCCTTTTGGTGGCGCGTGCCGTCATGGCACTATACTCCAGCAGACAGCATGGGTAGTGGAAGAGTTAGTTGGTTGACAACATATACTCCAGCAGACAGCATGGGTAGTGGAAGAGTTGAGTTGGTTGACAACCTATACTCCAGCAGACAGCATGGGTAGTGGAAGAGTTGAGTTGGTTGACAACCTATGCTCCAGCTAGACAGCATGAGTAGTGGAAGAGTTGAGTTGGTTGAAAACCTATATTCCAGCAGACAGCATGGGTAGTGGAAGAGTTGAGTTGGTTGACAGCCTATGCTCCAGCAGACAGCATGGGTAGTGGAAGAGTTGAGTTGGTTGACAACCTATACTCCAGCAGACAGCATGGGTAGTGGAAGAGTTGAGTTGGTTGACAACCTATACTCCAGCAGACAGCATGGGTAGTGAATGAGTTGAGTTGGTTGACAACCTATACTCCAGCAGACAGCATGGGTAGTCGAAGAGTTGAGTTTGTTGACAACCTATACTCCAGCTGACAGCATGGGTAGTGGAAGAGTTGAGTTGATTGACAGTCTATACTCCAGCAGACAGCATGGGTAGTGGAAGAGTTGAGTTGGTTGACAGTCTATACTCCAGCAGACAGCATGGGTAGTGGAAGAGTTGAGTTGGTTGACAGTCTATGCTCCAGCAGACAGCATGGCTAGTGGAAGAGTTCAGTTGAGTCAAGTACCAACATCACAACACTCTGGACATTCTTATACATGCTCAGTCCTCTTCTGCAACAGCCAGTGAAGAGTCCCAATACTAATGGTACCAGTAGCAGCCTGATTATGTTTCTACCGGGCCTTTCCTCGGAGTCATGTGTGTCGGCCAGATCCTCTGGTCACTCCCTGCAGCACCATTCTCTCCAAGCCGTGATGGGTAGCAGGAGAGTAATATTGATATTTCCTTGGAAATGATATTAGCATTGTGTTTGTAGTAGGATATTCCTGTTTTAATCAACTGTGGTTGAGTAGGATTTCCTTGTTTTTAAAGCAATGTTATTGTTTGTGGTGATTGCCTGCAACTTGTGCTGATGTGAGATACTTGTATGTTTGAACCAGCTCTGGCCAGCAACATGTGTTTCAACATTAAGACAGGATACTTCAGCGCTCGCATGGACCTCATGGAGGCTCAGTCCAGCTCCATCGGCCGGGGCACGCCCATCACAGGATTAGGTAGCAGGCACATGTGTGTTGTGATTGTTTGGTTATTTTATGATTGTATTTTGTCTGACTGGTTAATTTGTGTTTGTGATTGTATTTTGTCTGACGAGTTGTTTTATGTTATGTTATGATTGTAACTGTCTGACTAGTTGGTTGGTTGTTTTATGATTGTATTTGGTTGGTTTGTTGTGTTATGATTGTATTTTGGTTGGTTGGTTATTTTATGATTGTATTTTGTCTGACTGGTTAATTTATGTTATGATTGCATTTTGTTTGACTAGTTGGTTGGTTGTTTTATGATTGTATTTTGGTTGGTTTGTTGTGTTATTGTATTTTGTTTACTGGTTGTTGTGTTATGATTGTATTTTGTCCGATTGGTTGGTTTGTTGTATTATGATTGTATTCTGTCTGACTGGTTTGTTGGTTATATTATGATTGTATTTTGTCTGACTTGTTTGTTGTTTTATAATTGTATTTTGTTTGATTGGTTGTTGTGTTATGATTGTATTTGTCTGACTGGTTGTTGTGTTATGATTGTATTTTGTCTGAATTGTCAGTGAGTTATGATTGTATTTTTTCTGACTGCTTGTTGTATTATGATTTTATTTGTCTTACTGGTTGGTTTGCTATGATTGTGTTTGTTGGTTGTTGTGTTATGATTGTATTTGTCTGACTGGTTGTTGTGTTATGATTGTATTTTGTCTGAATTGTCGGTGAGTTATGATTGTATTTTTTCTGACTGGTTGTTGTATTATGATTTTATTTGTCTGACTGGTTGGTTTGCTATGATTGTGTTTGTCTTATTGATTGCTGTGTTATGATTGTATTTGTCTGACTGATTGGTGTGCTATGATCATATTTGTCTGACAGATTGGTGTGCTGTGATTGTATTTGTCTGACTGGTTCTTATGTTATGATTGTATTTTACTTGTGTTTTTTTCTATGATTGCATTTGACTGGTTGGTTTGCTATGATTGTATTTGTCTGATTGGTTGTTGTGTTGTATTTGTCTGACTGATTGTTGTGTTATGATTGTATTGTCTGATCAATTGTTTGGATGTTTTATGATTGTATTTTGTCTAATTGGTTGGTTTGTTGTGATATGATTATATTCTGTCTGATTGGTTGATTGGTTATGTTGTAATTGTATTTGTCTAATTTTTTTGAGTGAGTTATGATTGTATTTTGTCTGACTTGTTTGTTGTTTTATAATTGTATTTTGTCTGACTGGTTGGTGGGTTATAATTGTATTTTGTCTGACTGGTTGGTTGTGTTATGATTGTATTCGGTCTGACTGGTTGTTGTGTTATTATTGTATTTTGTCTGAATGGTTGGTGAGTTATAATTTTTTTTTTCCTGACTGGTTGGTTGTGTTATGATTGTATCTTGTCTGACTGGTTGTTGTGTTATGATTGTATGTTGTCTGAATGGTTGGTGAGTTATGATTGTATTTTTTCTGACTGGTTGTTGTATTATGATTTTATTTGTCTGACGGGTTGCTTTGCTATGATTGTGTTTGTCTGACTGGTTGTTGTGTTATGATTGAATTTGTCTGACTGGTTGGTTTGCTATTATTGTATTGTCTGACTGACTGGTGTGCTATAATGTGGTGCTATGATTGTATTTGTCTGACTGGTTGTTGTGTTTTGATTCTGAGGACATTGATGAACATTTAACATCGTCCTTTTCAGGCGCCTGCTTTGACATCCTGAACAACTTGCTGTGGTTGTCCAGCGGGGAGTATGTGGACCAGTTTCTCAACCCAGGGAACCTGCCGCCACATCACATCAACTCCAGGCTGGGCCTGACAGACGTCACCCTGCCCTTGACTGTGGATGGTAGGTAGCATATCGGAGGAAGAACATCTACACTAGCTCATTAGTTGTGTATAGAATACATAGTTAACAGGTGAAACATCTACTCTAGCTCATTGGTTGTGTATAGAAAATATGGTTAACAGGTAAAACATCTACACTAGCTCATTAGTTGTGTATAGAATACACAATTAACAGGTAAAACATCTACACTAGCTCATTGGTTGTGTATAGAATACATAGTTAACAGGTAAAACATCTACACTAGCTCATTGGTTGTGTATAGAATACATAGTTAACAGGTAAAACATCTACACTAGCTTATTGGTTGTGTATTGAATACATGGTTAACAGGTAAAACATCTACACTAGCTCATTGGTTGTGTATAGAATACATGGTTAACAGGTAAAACATCTACACTAGCTCATTGGTTGTGTATAGAATACATAGTTAACAGGTAAAACATCTACACTAGCTTATTGGTTGTGTATAGAATACATGGTTAACAGGTAAAACATCTACACTAGCTCATTGGTTGTGTATAGAATACATAGTTAACAGGTAAAATGTCTACACTAGCTCATTGGTTGTGTATAGAATACATAGTTAACAGGTAAAACGTCTACACTAGCTCAGTAGTGTATAGAATACATAGTTAACAGGTAGAACATCTACACTAGCTCATTAGTTGTGTAAAGAATACATAGTTAACTAGTAGAACATCTACACTAGCTTTTAGTAGACATAGAATATAGAGTTAACAAATAGAACATCTACACTAGCGTTTAGTAAGCATAGTGTAACAGTTTTCAAGGGGTGTAAAGGCAAGATGATTGACTACATTGCACCGGGGTTGACCCCATATAGTATCTTTTCGCAGCCCTGCTTGATTTGGTGCAGACCAGTGCAGTGAAGTTGATTCTCTGGTCTTTATAACCTGTACATCCTTTAGTAAATGTAGAAAGCTTCTGGAATGATGCATGTAGCCTTCATAATATAACCTGGTGGAACCAGTATTCATTCTGGAATGATGCATGCAGCGGGGTGCTGAGTGGTCTCAAGGTATGATGTCCGCCTCGAGTGCTGGAGTCCTGGGTTCAAGCCGTGGACTTCCAGTAACAAAATTTCCCCTTGTCTCTGGGTAGTGAGATCGGACGCCCATGTGTATTGTTGCGCACGTAAAAAATCCCTTGGCAGCTGGAAATCGAAAAAGAGTAACCTAACGGCGCTGCCTGGGCAAAATTTCAAGTTAAAAATCTACCCAAAGTATTTCAGGATCCTCGCCGGTGCTACGGATTTCATGCACTGAGCTGAGGTTCTCCTGACTCAGGCTTGAGTTAGGAGTAGAATGGAGTGCTTATGGGTTATACCCGTGTGTTGATCCGTCGAGTAAACTAAACTGATGCATGTAGCCTTCATAATATAACCTGGTGGAACCAGCATTCATTCTACAACAGTGATATTGTTTGTCTCTTTCGTCCAGCCAGCAACCTGTTACCGGTCAGTGCTGTGACCAGCATCCTCTTGCACAATGTCAGCAGCATGTGCCTGCACTTGATGACCAGCGGTCAGGGCTCAGGCTCGTCCCAGGCTGAGCAGTCGGTGGATTTATGCCACTTGACCCGGGTCACCGACGTACTGGCCAGGGCAGTGGAGGATCATGATGTGCAGGGAGTGATTTGTTGCCTGGTTGTCTTACAGGTGAATGTTAGATGTCCTTGTTAGTGTTGCCTGGTTGTCTTACAGGTGAATGTTAGATGTCCTTGTTAGTGTTGCCTGGTTGTCTTACAGGTGAATGTTAGATGTCCTTGTTAGTGTTGCCTGGTTGTCTTACAGGTGAATGTTAGATGTCCTTGTTAGTGTTGATTTCTGTTTTCGTTTGCTAACATTGAACTCCATGTTGGACTGATTTTTGCATGTGGGCCAACCTTCCCTATTACCAGTGTCCCTTGATATCAGGCGAACTAACTCCGACTTCTGAGGTCTTTGTAATTTACATCTCCAAGTCAAGGGCAAGAAGTCAACCTATTAGTCCAACTCACCAGTGTAGGGGTTGAACTGCTACCTTGGCATCAGAACACCAGAAGTTTGAGAGTGAATGCTCTTATGGGTTCGGCCATGCTGACCTCTAGTGTTGATGTGATTCGTTTGTAGTGTAGGGTTATAAGTGCTTGCCTGCCTAGACAGTGGTTGAGTGTCCTGGGTTCCATCCCCAACAGTGGTTGAGTGTCCTAGTCTCCATCCCCAACAGTGGTTCAGTGTCCTGGGTTCTATCCTCCACAGTGGTTCAGTATTCTGGGCTCCATCCCCAACAGTGGTTCAGTGTCCTGGGTTCCATCCCCAACAGTGGTAGAGTGTCCTGGGTTCCATCTTCTACAGTGGTTGAGTGTCCTGGGTTCCATCCTCGACAGTGGTTCAGTATTCTGGGCTCCATCCCCAACAGTGGTAGTGTGTCCAGGGTTCCATACCCAACAGTGGTTCAGTATTCTGGGTTCCATCCCCAACAGTGGTACAGTGTCCTGGGTTCCATCCTCAACAATGGTAGGACATGTTTCCCATTAGAGGATTGACATTCCCTTCTAAAATTGATAGGAGCTGCGGTAGGGTAGTAGCTAGACAGTTGCATGCAGGCTCAGTGCTCATGGGTTCACATCCGCATGGGGCTTCATTTAAAATGGACCTGGGTGCCCAGGTCACCTATCCTAAAATGGGTGCCAGGACATGTTTTTGGAAGTGTGATACTGACTACATCACCCACTGACTGCTGATACAAATATGGATATAGCATCATATACCCTGTGAATGAATCGTTCAGCGTGTACACGGTTTCTTTACTTGTGTGCGTGTACACTGTTTCTTTACTTGTGTGCATGTGCACAGTTTCTTTACTTGTGTGCGTATACATGGTTTCTTTACTTGTGTGCGTATACATGGTTTCTTTACTTGTGTGCATGTACACGGTTTCTTTACTTGTGTGCATGTACACGGTTTCTTTACTTGTGTGCGTGTACACGGTTTCTTTACTTGTGTGCGTGTACACGGTTTCTTTACTTGTGTGCTTGTACACGGTTTCTTTACTTGTGTGCATGTACACGGTTTCTTTACTTGTGTGCATGTACACGGTTTCTTTACTTGTGTGCATGTACACGGTTTCTTTACTTGTGTGCATGTACACAGTTTCTTTACTTGTGTGCGTGTACATGGTTTCTTTACTTGTGTGCGTGTACATGGTTTCTTTACTTGTGTGTGGGTACATGGTTTCTTGTGTGCTTGTACATGGTTTCTTGACTTGTGTGTGGGTACATGGTTTCTTGACTTGTGTGTGGGTACATGGTTTCTTTACTTGTGTGTGGGTACATGGTTTCTTTACTTGTGTGCTTGTACACAGTTTCTTTACTTGTGTGCGTGTACACAGTTTCTTTACTTGTGTGTGTGTACACGGTTTCTTTACTTGTGTGCGTGTACACGGTTTCTTTACTTGTGTGCGTATACATGGTTTCTTTACTTGTGTGCGTGTACACAGTTTCTTTACTTGTGAGTGTACATGGTTTCTCTACTTGTGTGCATGTACATGGTTTCTTTACTTGTGTGCGTGTACATGGTTTCTTTACTTGTGTGCATGTACATGGTTTCTTTACTTGTGTACGTGCACACAGTTTCTTTACTTGTGTGTGGGTACACAGTTTCTTTACTTGTGTGCGTGTACATGGTTTCTTTACTTGTGTGCATGTACATGGTTTCTTTACTTGTGTACGTGTACACAGTTTCTTTACTTGTGTGTGGGTACAGTTTCTTTACTTCTGTGCGTGTACATGGTTTCTTTACTTGTGTGCGTGTACATGGTTTCTTTACTTGTGTGCGTGTACATGGATTCTTACTTGTGTACGTGTACACGGTTTTTTACTTGTGTGTGGGTACACAGTTTCTTTACTTTTGTGTGGGTACACAGTTTCTTTACTTGTGTGCGTGTACATGGTTTCTTTACTTGTGTGTGGGTACATGGTTTCTTTACTTGTGTGCATGTACATGGTTTCTTGACTTGTGTGTGGGTGCATGGTTTCTTTACTTGTGTGCGGGTACACGGTTTCTTTACTTGTGTGCATGTACACAGTTTCTTTACTTGTGTGAGTGTACATGGTTTCTCTACTTGTGTGCGTGTACATGGTTTCTTTACTTGTGTGTGTGTACATGGTTTCTTTACTTGTGTGCATGTACACGGTTTCTTTACTTGTGTTTCTTTGTCTGGGAGGGACGGGTGGTGAGGAAGGGAAATAGATACCCCACTTCATGTTGTGACCTAGTATATGTGAAGGCTTACCACTTTATACCTCCAGCGGCAGTATCTGAGATAGGACTACCTGGAATTTGGTTACTTCACTTTCATTATGCTCAGATATCTCCATTAGTGCTCCAGTCTCCTTCCATAGATCCCACAAGGAGTAGTTCTGCACAGTGCACAAACTCTGTAGCACGGGCAAACATCGAGAAGTGTGTACAGTGCACACCTGATAAGGCGAACTCACCTGGGACCCACAAAATAGTTCTTCTTATCAGAAATTCCTCTTATACGAGTTCAAGCATATAGTTGTGCATTTGCAATGTAAAATACAAGATCACTTTCAGCAGTTTGTACTGTATTGACCAGAATAAGCCCTGCAGTAAATGTTCATTTGTGTTTGGATTTTCTTAGTTTCTTAAGGGAGACTGAAGATACATTGGTGGGTCTTGAGTGCTGTGTGGTGGTTCTATTTGGTCAAGCTGCTTTATTGTTTATGTGTGAATTTGATGACACATCATTCTTCCTTTATATCAAAGCTTTGTGTGAATTTAATAAGACATCATACTTCCTTTATATCAGAAATTTGTGTGAATTTGATGACTTGTCATACTTCATTTATATCAAAACTTTGTTTGAATTTGATGAAACATACTTCCTTTATATCAAAACTGTGTGTGAATTTGATGGCACAGCAGACTTCCTTTATATAAAAACTTTGTGAATTTAATGAGATGACAAAGCTTATATAAAAATATAGAGCGATTTTGCGAACAATAGTTTCTGTATCGCATGTTTCCATGGAATGTTGTTATATCATTTCTCAACGATGATTCCACAGCTGATATTCAAAACAAGCATCATCAAACCTGAACAAAAGCAAGCTACAGAACAAATCAAAAGCACAAGGTAAGTGGCTGTTGAGAACATCAGAACTACGTGCCAAGAGATGGGAGAGGTTAGACAAATGTTGGTTATTATTTCCATACATACAATGGGTAGGCAGGGTCCAACTTAATGGCAGTGTAGAGAGGCCAGCAGTTGTGTCCTCAAGATGGGGTTGGGGGGGGGGGGGTGTTTGGTTTGGTTTACATCCCCTTTAAAGTGTGAATTCTGTTTACATTGATTCTGGGCTTCCAGATCAAGCCTTAACCTAGCCTCAACCCAACCTCAGTCCAGCCTTAAATCAGCCTCAACCCAACCTCAACCCAGTCTCAACCCAACCTCAACCCAGCCTCAACCTGCTACCAAGAAATGTGGGAAATAAAGGAGGCTGGCATGATCTTGACTACATCCTGAACCCAGTGCTGACTTGTCTACACACATAGTGTGGACAGTGTCCTTTACTTTGAATAAATCACGCACGTAACGAGAAGTAGGGTTGGTCAGCCTTGCCAGAACACGATCACTAGTAACGAAATATACGTTGTGGCCGAAGCCTTTGTCAGCACACGAACAACATACACCAATACAACTACATGAAAAACTATACATGACTATATGTATATGAAAGTTACTCATCTGTTTCCTTCTTGTGGAGCGTGTGATTAAATCTCTCTCTCTCTCTCTCTCTCTCTCTCTCTCTCTCTCTCTCTCTCTCTCTCTCTCTCTCTCTCTCTCTCTCTCTCTCTCTCTCTCTCTCTCTCTCTCTCTCTCTCTCTCTCTCTCTCTCTCTCTCTCTCTCTCTCTCTCTCTCTTCTGTGTGTCTGTCTGCCCGCCCGCCCGCCCACCCGTCCATCTGTCTGTCTGTGGCTGATGCAGCTTTGTTAGGTGGGTACCAACAACTGTCTTTAAAAAAGTCTTAAAAGTCGAGAGGATCAACATCATTGCCTTGGGTTTAATCCTATATGGCTCGATCTCTTTCCATAGGAAAGACCTGCCGAAAGCATCGCATAAAACATGAACTCGTGGCTCCGGTGATGACCCTCTGGAGTCTGCGAGAAAAATGCACTCATGAACCGAAAGACGTAGCCCAGATTCGAATCCATAACCTTTGGAACGCGAGGCATATTGACCAACAACTGTTCTGGGAGATAAGGCAGGCGGTGTGCTGACATCAGCCAGTGAGTCTTGTTTGGTTCAGAGACTGACCACATCCCCATTTGTCTTCAGTGTTGCCTGTGTTTCCCCCAGATCCTTGGTGTGGAAGCTTCTGACGACTTCCTCCCTGCAAGGGGACCAGAGGCTCATCAAGTCCATGAAGACTGAAGTATGCCAGGTGATCACAGTCGGCCTCAGGTCCCTGTACCCAACATCAGAGGACAAACATAGTCTGCTCTACCAGCTGCTCACATCAGGTTGGTTTCTCTGTGTTCCTGGTGTGTGCTGTCGGTGGGGGATTTAGATGTGGTGTGTGCTGTTGGTGTGGTTTTAGGTGTTGTGAGTGCTGTCGGTGGGGCTTTAAATGTGGTGTATGCTGTTCGTGGTAGGCTTTAGGCGTGGAGTGTGTTGTTGGTTATGGGCTTTAGGTGTGGTGTGTGCTGTTGGTGGTGATCTTTAGGTGTGGTGTGTGCTGTCGGGGGGGGGGGGGGGGGGGTTTAAGTGTGGAGTGTGCAGTTGGTGGGGCTGTAGGTGTGGGGTGTGCTGTTGGTGGTGGGGCTTTAGGTGTGGTGTGCTGTTGGTGGTGGGTTTTAGGTGTGGTGTGTGCTGTTGGTGGTGGGCTTTAGGTGTGGTGTGTGCTGTTGGTGGTGGGCTTTAGGTATGAAGTGTTCTGCTTGAATGGTTTCATTTATATTATGTCTTGCTTAAGTAGTTTCATTTATGTTGTGTGCTGCTTGAATGGTGTCATTTATATTGTGTGCTGCTTGAATGGTGTCATTTATGTTGTGTGCTGTTTGAATGGTTTCATTTATGTTGTGTGCAGCTAGAATGGTTTCATTATATTATGTAATGTTTGAATGGTTTCAATTATGTTGTGCGCTTTGTGAATAGTTTGATTGTTGTGTGCTGTTTGAATGATTTCATTTATGTTGTGCAATGTTTGAATGGTTTCATTTATGTTGTGTGCTGTTTGTTCGGCCAGCAGCTGTAGCTTAGGGACATGAACACAGTTTTGCAATCCTTCATACCAGGTTTGACATCGGCTGCAAGCTTTGTAATGTAGACTGCCTTGTGTTGATTTTCACAATGGTATAAGTGTCAGTTGTTCAGAAAGCAATGACAGACATAAAATTGCCTAGAAATTTTCAGTCAGTCAAAATGTGTTGGGGCTGATTACTATGTCCTGTAAAGAACATGAAGCTAATTTTAAATGTTTGTTTGATCTCATTTATGTTGTGTGCTGTTTGTAGGGTTTCATTTATGTTATGTGATGTTTGTATTGTTTCATGTTTGTTTAATGCTGTTTGTTAATTTCACATATGCTATATGTTGTTTCCATTATTTTGTATATGTTTTGTGCAGTTTATATAGTTTCATATATCCTGTATGCTGTTTCTGTGGTTTCATTTATATTATGTCCTGCTTGAATAGTTTCATTTATGTTATGTGGTATATACTGCTCGTTTCGTTTCTGGCATGTTATGTTTGCTTAGATTGTTTCATTTATATTGAGTGCGGATTGTAAAGTTTCATATATCGTATGTGCTGTTAGTAGAGTTTCATTTATATTGTGTGCTATTTTTATGGTTTAATTTAGGTTGTATGTTGCTGGTATAGTTTCATAAATACTACAGGCTGTTTTTATGGTTTCTTTTATTTTATGTCCTGTTTAAATGGTTTCATGTGCTCTGTGAATAGTTTCATGTATGTTGACCATAACTTGACTATGGAGATGACCACTGCCCTCAGAGCACTCAGGTAGCAGAACAAGAAGTCACACGTGATAATTATATGACTCCATGAGAAAGCAATAGAAAATCACAACTGACAGTCTGCGTTGCAAATGTATAGACAGCATTCGGGAGTCGCACTTCACATCACTCACCTGGGTGTAAGCGCCGGGACATGCTGGAGTCAAATGTCATTAATGCGCTGGCAAATAATGCACCAATACACACGGGAATAAGCATGGGCAGGGCTGATATAATCAATGCAGTATGGACTAGGTTGGCGGATATTGATGAAACTGACACTAGCCCAGTTAAACAAACTGAGAGTGAGGCACGTCAGTACTGCCCTCGAGGGAAAGAGAGGCGATGGTACAACCAACTCCTTATGGGAACAGTGAGCAAAGATACCTTGGGATGGCTGCTGCATTGGAGGACTGAGCACTCATGGTAATGCCCAATGTGCAGCGATATTGTTCAACATAATAACATTCATGTTGTATGATATTTACATGGTGTCTGCACTGGCACTGGAGTGACCAGGTCCTGGGGATACAGGCCTCTGTGGAAGTGAACTTAGAAGATAGCTAGGTTTCTCATATGCGCGATAGACTGCCTCATGTGTCTGTTGTGCATATTACAATCTCACTGTGGTTGGTAATTGCAAAGAGTAGATTGTAAGGCCGCTGCTCTGGCAAAATTGTTAGAAATGAAACCTACCTTGAGCCTGTTATTGTAGATTGTATCAGTGTGGCAGCAATAAACCTTCCATACATGCATATTACAATCTCACTGTGGTTGGTAATTGCAAAGAGTAGATTGTAAGGCCGCTGCTCTGGCAAAATTGTTAGAAATGAAACCTACCTTGAGCCTGTTATTGTAGATTGTATCAGTGTGGCAGCAATAAACCTTCCATACATGCATATTACAATCTCACTGTGGTTGGTAATTGCAAAGAGTAGATTGTAAGGCAGCTGCTCTGGCTAAATTGTTAGAAATGAAACCTACATTTGTGTAGATAAGAGCCTGTGACTATCTGTGTGTTAACAATAAACCTTCCATTCATGTGTATGGAAATAAAACATGATTTCTAAGTTAGAAAGGTGCACATTTAGATGTGATGCCCTTTCCTTGAAAGAAGGACGATGAAGACATTTGTATGTGTTCCTTTATGTATGTTTGTATGGGTTGGCTTTGATAAGCTTGCATGCACAAACATCTGTGTCCTTTTGTTGTGTCTCTTAGAGCCGGGAGAGTACATCTTGAGTGTGCAGAGAGAACCGATGTCTGGAATCTGCCAGCAGAACTCCGACCGAAGAGCAATGTTTTCTTTTTCTCTTCTTGCTTTCTCAGGAGAAGATAATTCTGCGCTGGTGCAGCTGAGGAACATGATACTGACAGAGTTCTCTAACTTGCTCAACTCACAACAGCCAGGGTCCAAGGACATTGATATACTGCAGTAAGTAGAGTGAATGTTTATTGATGTACTGCAGTAAGTAGAGTGTGTGTTTGTTGATATACTGCAGCTAGTAGAGTGTATGTTTATTGATGTACTGCAGTAAGTAGTGTGTTTGTTGATATACTGCAGTAAGTAGAGTGAATGTTTATTGATGTACTGCAGTAAGTAGAATGTTTGTTGATATACTGCAATAAGTAGAGTGAAATTTTTATTGATGTACTGCAGTAAGTAGAATTTGTGTTTGTTGATATACTGCAGTAAGTAGAGTGTATGTTTATTGAAGTACTGCAGTAACTAGTTGAAACTTGTTGCTGTTTCAACAGCAACTTGAAGACGCTTTCACTGATACACCAGAAAATTGTACACTAAATGAAAAGTGGGGTCAAATTAAGGAAACTATTTATAAAACTGCTGTAGGGGTTTACGGCACTGTGGATCATAAGAGGCAGGACTGGTTTGCGGCAAACAGCGAGACTCTGCAGCCCTTGATTGATAAGAAGAAGAAAGCTCTCTTAAGAAACAAGGAAAGACCAACGCGTAACACTCTGAGTGAACTAAGGCAAGCTAGGAAGGATGTGCAAAAGGCTGCCAGGCAGTGTGCAAATGATTATTGGATCAAGTTATGTGAGTCCATTCAAATCGCAAGTGATAAGGGAGACATAAAAAGCATGTATGAAGGAATAAAGAAAGCCTGTGGTCCAGTGATCAAAAGAAGTGCACCATTGAAATCCTTGACTGGAGAAATCATCACTGACAAGAAATAGCAGATGGACAGATGGGTAGAGCACTATTTGGAGCTTTACTCAAGTGAGACCAAACTAGCAGATGATGCCTTCAACGCCATAGAGGCTCTACCAACTCTTGACCACCTGGACACACTTCCCACCATAACAGAAGTTAAGTGTGCTATAAATGAACTTTCATCTGGCAAGGCTCCAGGTAAGGATGGGATTCCAATAGAGGTTATAAGGAGTGGGCAAGACACACTCACTCTACAGATCCACCAGTTAATAGAGCTATGCTGGCGAGAAGGACAAGTCCCACAGGATTTCAAAGATTCAAGCATCATAACACTGTACAAGAACAAGGGCGATCGGAGCGACTGCAACAACTATAGGGGTATCTCACTTCTGTGTATTGTTGGAAAAGTATTTGCCAGAATTGTTCTGCGCAGACTTCAAGTCCTAGGAGATCAAGTCTACCCCGAATCACAGTGTGGCTTTCGACAGAACCGGTCTACCATTGATATGATATTCTCATTGCGACAAATGCAAGAAAAATGCCGTGAACAGAATCAACCACTGTTATTGCCTTCATCGACCTCACAAAGGCATTTGATTTGGTCAGTCGTGAGGGTCTATTCAAGGCACTAAAGAAGATTGGCTGCCCACCAACTCTTCTGTCCATTGTGGAATCGTTCCACACAGGCATGAAGGGTATAATCAAGTTTGATGGTGCAACTTCTGAAGAATTTGAAATTAAGAGTGGAGGTAAGCAAGGTTGTGTACTAGCTCCCACCCTCTTTGGAATATACTTTTCACTTCTACTGAAATATGCCTTTCGTGATCAGGATGGTGGTATATACATTCACTCACGCTCAGATGGCGGCCTTTACAATGCTCAAAGATTGAAGGCCAAGACCAAAATTAGGAGGGTACTGATCAGAGAGTTGCTTTTTGCAGATGATGCTGCAGTTACGACCCACTCTGAGGAAGAATTGCAATGTCTACTATCTGCATTCTCCAATGCTTGTTCTGAATTTGGTTTAACAATTAGCAAAAAGAAGACACAGATTATGTCACAAGGTGCACATGGGGTACCATCAATCTTTATTGACGACGCCGAACTAGAGATGGTAGACCATTTTACATATCTAGGATCAGTGGTAAATAGCAAATTATCCCTAGATCAGGAAATCAACATCCGGATTGGTAAGGCAGCAACAACAATGAACAGGTTAACAAAAAGAGTCTGGGAGAACAGGAAGCTTACTGCAAAAACAAAAGTCCTTGTCTATCAAGCCTGTGTCCTTAGTACTCTTCTTTATGGCAGTGAAACCTGGACAACTTACTCACACCAAGAGAAACATTTAAACAGCTTTCATATGCGGTGTCTGCGAAGAATTCTTGGTATTAAGTGGCAAGACAAAATCACAAATACTGAAGTATTGGAAAGATCAGGTTGTGTGACAGTTTATTCCATGCTCAGTCTTTGTAGACTTAGATGGATAGGACATCTTAGGAGGATGGATGATGGTAGAATACCAAAGGACATCTTTTTTGGTGAATTACAGATGGGTAAGAGATCTCAGGGTCGGCCTCTACTACGATACAAAGATGTGTGTAAGCGGGACATGATTAATACAGGCATTGATAATGCACATTGGGAGCAAGTCGCCGCTGAACGTGTTGCATGGAGGGCAAACATCAGAAATGGAATAAAGACAAAGGAGAAAATTATTGCGGATAAGTCACACACCGAGCGTTTGAAACGTAAGATGGTGCATGATGGTGGAAATGACCACGTGTTCACATGCACCCACTGTGAACGGACATTTACAGCGCAAATTGGCCTTATCAGTCACATGCGCTACCGTCATAGGTAAAAGTTATTATGCCTTTTTAAAGCACAAACTATCGTCTGTCAAGACGGCAAGGTGCCAATGAATGAGTAACTAGAGTGTATGTTTATTGAAGTACTGCAATAAGTAGAGTGTATGTTTATTGAAGTACTGCAGTAAGTAGAGTGTATGTTTATTGATATACTGCAGCTAGTAGAGTGTATGTTTATTGATATACTGCAGCTAGTAGAGTGTATGTTTATTGATATACTGCAGCTAGTAGAGTGTATGTTTATTGAAGTACTGCAGTAAGTAGAGTTCATGTTTATTGATATACTGCAGTAAGTAAAGTTTGTGTTTATTGATGTACTGCAGTAAGTAGAGTGGTAGATTACTTATGGACAAGGGGGAGGTGGTCGTGCGCCTGTGGGACCAGGTGGAAAAGGTGGGGGAACAGATTGAGAACCCGTATGTGGAAAGGATGAGATTGCGGGTGATTGGCAAGGGTTCTGGTAGATTCTCAAAACTGAGAGGGAAGACCAGGAGAACTTTCAGTCAGATAGCGGTAGGAACAATAAGTAGTGTGACTCTTTGCTGGCTGCTGAACGAGTGGACGGAGCACGTATGGGAATGTCCTGAGTGCAGTGATGTCAGTTCTTAGCTCAACTCAACTCAACTGAAGTATTGCAGTAAGTAGAGTTTGTGAGTTTATTGATGTACTGTTGTAATTTTGGCACTGAATGTATTAACAAACTGCAGTTAAAAGCATTTGTTCATGAGTTTATCGATATTTCAGTAAATAGAGTTTAATAATGTGTTTATATGCTGCAGTTTGTGAATTTAGTAGTTTGTTTGATAATGTATTGTTTACATACCATTCATTTTTATTATTCTTACATTAATATTTTCTTTCTCCTGTATTCTTTTATGGTATTTCTACTTTTCTGTTCTTTCTTTCATGTCTCACTTTTTATTCTTCCTGCCTTGCTTGATTTCTTTGTCTCAGCATTCAGAAAAGAAAGAAATAAACAAAAAGTATATTAGTGTTGTCATGTGTTCACAGACTGGCAGACGAACTAGTCTTGTGTATCCTCAAACTTGCAGTCAAGGAGTCGTGCTCATTGCTGAAGCACACCCAGTCGTGTTCTCGAGTGGACTTCCAGAAGATTCTCTCCAACTTGCCGGTAATTTGTTGGACTTTAGTTGTTACTGTCCCGGGAAGGTTAACCCGGTCAACAAATACCCGCAGAAGTCGGATGTGTCGGCCTAACGGCGCAAGAACGCAGCTCTGCTGTAAACAGGCACAACGCAATCACGTCCGGAAAAAAACTCCGGATGAACGAAGAAGAAGAAGTTGTTACTGTAACAGTGAAGATATAACACTGATGAGGAGACAGAAGATGTGTTAAAACCTGTAATTTGTTGGACTTTAGTTGTTACTGTAACTAGGAAAATATAACACTAATGAGAGGATAGAAGATGTGTTAAGACTGGCCCGTAATTTGTTGCACTTTAGTTGTTATTGTTAGAAGCAAAAAATAAAATAATGAGACGATAGAAGATTCTGAGAGACTTGCTTGTAATCTGTTTCACATTTATTTGTCATTGTAAATTGGAAGAAATAAAATTGAAGAGATTATAGACGATTTGGTCAAACTTTCCAGTAATTTATTCATGTAATAACAGATGATGGCAAAAGTGAAAGAGAAATAAAAAAGAAAATAGGAATGGCCTAAAATATTCTCAACAGCATGAAATAAGTTTTAACATCTAGAGAGATTGACAATGCATTAAACATGAGAAAAGTGAAATGTTGTTTATGTATATTCAACACTACTATTTGGAAATTATAGATGATTTAGTCAATCTTTTCAGTAATCTATTCATTTGTTATTGTAACTAGGAAGAAATAAGATTGAAGAGATTATAGACAATTTGGTCAAACTTTCCAGTAATCTATTCATTTGTTATTGTAACTAAAAAGAAATAAAATTGAAGAGATTATAGACGATTTGGTCAAACTTTCCAGTAATTTATTCATGTAATAACAGATGATGACAAAGTGAAAGAGAAATAAAAAAGAAAATAGGAATGGCCTAAATGAAATCAGTATTAGCATCTAGAGAGATTTCACAATTCTTATGTTTAATGCATTGTCAAATAGTAGTGTTGAATATACATAAATAACATTTCACAATTCTCATGATTAATGCATTGTCAATGTTATTTATGTATATGCAACACTACTATTTGGCGCGGAAGCCTGGATAGTGAACAAGCAATTAGAAAGCCAAATAGAGACACTGGAGATGTTGTTATTCAGAAGACTATCTTGTATTTCATGGAAACTAAAACAATCAAATACAGAGGTTCTAGAAAACCTGGGAATGAAAAGAGAATTGATGAAAGAAATAAAAAGGAGGCAAGTGAAATATTTTGGCCACGTTAAAAGACATGATAATCTTATAAAAACCATACTGGAGAGCAAGGTTGAGGGCAAGCAACAGGTAGACAACGATACAAGTGGGAAGATAACATCAAGAAATGAATGAACATCAATCTGACAGAATGCTGTGCGAAAGATGGACAGTGTTGGAGATCTATTGCAGCCAATCTTCATTGTGGAGACAGCACCTGATTGATTAATTCTGTTGTTATTATAGCTAGGAAGAATGATTAATTCTGTTGTTATTGTAGCTAGGAAGAAATAACATTGAAGAGAGGGTAGACAATGTGGTCAGATTTGCTGGGAATATGTTTTTCAATCAGTGTGAAAACAAGAAAGATAACACCTGATAACAGGACACACAATTGTTCTCTGACTTGTTTGTAACACATTTTACAAATAGCTGCCCTTGTAACTAAACTCCCATTGCAGCTACTACCATTGGGGTGTGAAGAGTTAGGCCTCCACATATTGTGGGCCATGATGTATGACTTGAGGTGCTTGGTTCCCTTCCTTGCCACTTTTACTTCCCTGACAATTACCAGAGAATTCTGAACACTATTTTTGAGTGTAGGTTTGTTCCAGGTCACCCATCACCGTTGATCATGTCAACAGTTACTCCATTTATTGCCTCAAGCCATACCATTTATGATGTCAACAGCTACCCCAGCTAACAACATTTATGAAAAAAAGACTCACACAACAGAGTATAAGACTAAAGAGTGCTACTCTATTAATTTTGTTTTCATCACAGCTTGCCTCTCCTGCTGTGCAATATCTGGCCTCCCTTCAGTCTTACTACCTGAGGTGTGCAGTGCTATCTGAGCATGCAGATAACAAGGAAAGTGCAGTGACCATTGAGGTAGGTGTAGTTGATTTCTCCATGATGTGCATCCATCTTCTCCAAGGTGTGCATCCATCATTTTCTCCAAGATATACTTATGATAGTAGTTTTTGCCCAAAGGAATAAGTGCCGGTGTGGTTTAGGCCAGCTAAATAAGTTGTGTGTGTGTTTGTATGTACTTACTTGTAGGTGCAGTTTGGTAACAATGGCTTGCATATTTTACACACATGCACACACATGCGCACACATACGCACACGTGCACACATACACATGCACATGCACACATACACACACATGCATGCACGCACACACAGGCAAGAGGATCAAACTTATTGCGCTGGGTTTTACCCCATATAGCTAGGTCTATCTCCACAGAGCAAATAACCACCAGCCCAAAGTGCCAGTCCGAGCACGACCTCCGCAGCTCTGGCACCGACAATCTGGGGTCTCAGAAAGAAACTGCACTCAAGAGTCCAATGTTGAGTTGATCTGAGAACCGACATCACTCCACTCAGGACATTCCCATATGCGCTCCATTCCCTTGTTCAGCAGCCAACGAAGAATCATACTACTAATCCATAGAACCTGTCAACCTGTCCCAACTCTCGGCTTACACAAGACTCCCCACTTACATATATATTTATTAGGTTCCAGCTGTATCCTCCGATTTTAATCTGCATTCCCTGCACCTCTTTGCTTTCTTGATTCTACCCACTCATATCCATTATTGTATGCTGTAAACCATCCTTGACCACCAGAGCCTGCCCATGTCTTCCTTGCCCAGTTGGGTTAATATAACAAGTTTAGCCAGAGCACTCAAAAGAGTTCGTCTCAGTTCTTGTAACATCAGGACATCAAACTCATAGACCAATTTTTCCAATATTGGTCCTCACTGCTTTGCACTATGGCAGATCAATACCTAACCCGTACAGTTTTTAGTATCAAACGACCCATTTTCCTCCTCCCCTTTCTGGCTCCAGCTCTTTTCTTTCTTTTCCTTTCTCCCTACCTCTTCCCCTCCATTTCATTTTCTCCCCGCTGGCTGTTGTAAAAGGTATCGAGCACATAGCTCGCACTCCGTTGCTCCTGCGATAAATTCTTTTTATTGTTCATAGTTGTTTTGATTTGAAGGGAGGAACTAACCGGTCACCCTAGTAGAGCCTGCCTGCTAGGGAAGGGACTGGGGATGTCCCTCAGGAGTCTATACACCTGGCTCCGCCCCGCCCGCATACCAGACAAATGGTGGTGTTGGAAAGGAACTGATCTTGAAACACATGCTTAACCACTTGGCCACAATATATAAAAGTCACTCTTCCTTGTTGAAGCCTCACTTTGAGAGGTGGACCCACCTGTATGTGTAGATAGTGGTGTAGACACAGATGGGGGATCAGAGACAGACGTTACAATAAGCATGCAACAGGCAAGTGGAGCTTTCATAGAACTAGCAGATTTGTGGGAGTTAAGGCCAAAAAAAAACTTGTACCAAACTTTGAATATTTAACGTTCGAAACACAGCTGCAGGCAATTTGGAAGCAGACCGCCTTGCATTGGTTTTTTATAAAATTGTATAAATCCCAGTCATTCAGAAAGCAGTGGCAAACTACTTAACTTAAACTTGCCAAGAAATCACATACAGCCAAAAAATGCAGGGTTTGACACGGACATCCTGTAAAAGGACACAGCTAACTTCATGGAGAGAACTAAACAAATTTCAGTGAATTGAGAGATGAAAAAAAAAGATACTGGTGCTGTGTAGGACACACACTGAGACAACCTGTTAGTGTAACTAGAACTCTCAGGGGGATGTAAAACACATGGAGAAAACAGGTGAACATTTTAAGGAGGACGTGAAAGGAGTTGTAGAGATGGAAAAGGATAGGAAGGCTGGATGTGAGTTGGTTGGGAGCTTATGCTTAAGTGCGAGATAAAAAGCTGAATAAGAAGTGTTGAATTGAGCCAAGTACCACATCACAGCAACCTGACATACCCATATGAGCTCTGTTCTCATCTGCAACAGCCAGCGAAGAGTTCCAATACTAACAGTACCAGTAGCAGTCTGATTATGTGTCCATCTGGCCTTTCCTCTGAAGAAGAAGATGAAGAATGAAGAAGAAGAAGAAGAAGAAGAAGAAAAACCTGCTAATAGTATAATTAGAAAGGTCTTTCTCTGGAACCCACAACGTGCAAATGAAAGACGGGAGATCTAGAACACATGGAAAAAACAGAGACAGGTGAAAATTGTTTGGTGGACATGGAGGGAGTCGCAGGAGATGACTAAAGATAGGAGGGCCTGATGTGAGTTGATAGAGAACCTAGTCCCCATTACAGGACAACAGGCAGATGAAGAAGAAGAAGACGTTCTACACAATGGTTCATTCATTCATTCATTCAGTAGCATGTTCCTTGCTCCCATAACAACCTTCCGGAAAACTTCTCAGTCATAAGCAAGATGTCCCGCTGTCCGAATACACCTATCTGGAGATCATCCGCCACATCCTGCACCCATCTTCTCTTTGGCCTTCCTCTTTCTCTCTTCTCAGGTATATATCCCTCCATTATTGTTCTATCCAATTTTTCATGACGTCTCAAGTGACCAAAATATTTCAGTTTTCTTTGTTTTATTGTCTTTAGTAGCCAACCTTCTTCAGTATTCAGATCTTGTTGTATGGATGCATTTGTTCTTTTCTTTATTTAATATATTCTTAGAACCCGTCTATAAGATTAATATTCAAAGGCATTTATGCGCTGTTCAGCTTATTTAGTAAGTGTCCAGGTCTCACAGGCATATGTTGCAATGGGAAAGATGAATGCTCTTAAAAATCTATAGGTCTGTCTGTCCCACGCCACAATTTATTCAGTTGTTTTAGTTTTTGAAGAGCAATAGATATTCATCTTTTAATTTCTGTCATTGTGTCACCATTGTTGGTAATTAATGACCCAAGATGTTCAACATTTTCCACCACCTCCAATGTTTCCTCATTAACATATATTTCTATCTTTAGTATTAGAACACGATTGATTGTTTGTCTATATTCATACACCCTCCTGTGTTTTCTAGGAAATCCAGGCCGCAGTGTTGTCACTGTCATCCAAAATGATTGCTGGAGCCTGCCAGGTGCTGGAATCCTTCCTGGAGACATGCAACATCATCCTCAGCTGCTGCCAGGAGGGCAGCGAGGACGTGGAGGGCTGGCTGACGGGGCTGGAGCGGCTGGCCAAGAGCACCATCCTAGGCTCTCTCATGCCAGTGCTGATCACTGCACTGACCCACCCCAACCTACAGTGTTTGAATGTTGCAGATGCCCTCATGCCATCCCTGGTGACACTCAGTCTCTTAAACAGTCAGGTCAGTTGTTGTCTTAGTCCATGTGTATGTGTTAGGATGTATATTTATAAGGAAGTTTATCATCATCATGTGCCCTGTCAAACGGCAAAGACATCCATGTCTCTCCACAGATCTTGGACCTTGATGTTCTGGAACAATTCCCATCATGGTGTTCCTCGATGCCACTGTTTTAAGTCCTCCAGCACCATGTCTGTCCACAGATCTTGGACTTTGTTCTGGAACAATTCGGTTCATGGTGGTTCTTGATGCCACTGTTTTAAGCCTTCTAGCACCCTGTCTCTCCACAGGTCTTGGACTTTGGTGTTCTGGAATAATTCGGTTCATGGTGGTTCTTGATGCCACTGTTTAAGCCCTTCAGCACCATGTCTCTTGGTGTTCTGGAACAATTCCGTTCATGTTGTTCCCCGATGTCACTGTTTTAAGTCCTCCAGCGCCATGTCTCTTGGTCTGCTTTAGCCTCATCTACCACTGATCCTTCCAGTTGTCACAGTGTTTTCTAATGCCTCTCTACGCATATAGAGAGCACATACATAGACAGATAGATATATGGTACCTAGACTGACACCTACACATGGACAGATACATGGTACATGGACAGACTGGAATAGACATACATAACACATAGACATGACATATAGACACACACATGACACATAGTCCCCTAAATGACGCCAGCTTGTGGTCTCCCAGGCTGCCCTGATGATGAAGAGCCAGGAGCTGGCCGCTGGCACGTCCCTGTCTACCCCGGGTGATCTGGATCTCAGCGCTGACACAGAGATGGTCGAGCTCATTGGGGAGGCTTTCAGTGCAGAACAGTAAGTGCTGATGAACAGGGTTCCAGCTTGTGCTTCATACTTGTCTGCATCATTGTGACATTTGTTGGTGCTTTGTGACATTTGTTGGTGTATCATAACATTTGTTGGCGTATCATGACATTTGTTGGCGTATCATGACATTTGTTGGTGTATCATGACATTTGTTGGTGTATTTACATATGTTGGTGTATCATTATACTTGTTGATGTATTATTACATATGTTGGTGTAACATTAATTACACTTGTTGATGTATCATTACATATATTGGTGTAACTTGTTGATGTATCATTACATACATTCTGTATCATTATACTTGTTGGTGTATCATTATACTTGTTGGTGTATCATTATACTTGTTGGTGTATCATTATACTTGTTGGTGTATCATGACATTTGTTGGTGTATTTACATATGTTGGTGTATCATTATACTTGTTGATGTATCATTACATATGTTGGTGTAACATTAATTACACTTGTTGATGTATCATTACATATATTGGTGTAACTTGTTGATGTATCATTACATATGTTCTGTATCATTACACTTGTTGGTGTAATCATTACACTTGCTGATGTATCATTGCATATGTTGGTGTATCATTACATATTTTGGTGTATCGTTACAACCTAGAAGGAGCATGGGAGAAGCCAGATGTGACCAGGAGGTGAGGCTGCACAAAATGTTGACATTCTGTCAATTGTGCCTTGGTGACTCATCCCTGTGCACATGTGGACAGCAGATCACATACTCCAAGACTGCCCTGAATACAGCATATCTAGGCAACCTTGTGGCCTAAAGAAACAACAGTGGAAGATAAACTCTATGAACCACTGAGTGAACTTTAAAAATATAGTGAAGTTTATACAAGAGACACATTTTTCAGATAGACAAAAATTTGAAGCAATCGAAAGAAGAAGAAAATGTAAATTATGCATTGACTCTTGGGGAAAACGGTCACCAGCGATAACTAATACATTATTTTCTCTGTGTGCCTGTTTGCAAATGCCAGGCAGTGATGCCAGTTTGGACGAGGAGGAAGGATTTCTCAGTGGTCCTGAAGATTCCAACACCCTGGGCATCGGGGAAGACGGTAGAAACAATCCACCCTGTCCGAGACAACTACAAGTTCAAGGAGACAGTTCACATACCAGGCGCACGCTGCTTGTACCTAAGATTTGACTCCAGGTGTTCATCCCAGTATGATTATGACAAGGTGGGTCTCATTTCTGCATTCAAAACCAGAAGTGAATTTCATGTCTCAGCTGAGAAACATCACCATCATGTGCCTGGCCATGTTGGCTTAGGTGTTCATGTTTTGGTCCTTGGTGTTCTGGATCAACTCTTTTGTCATGCCAACATTTCATTTACAGGACATTGCAGTCAACACCTACATTTTTCAGCTGCTGTTGTTGTCATGGCAAGTTTTATGTTCAGTAGTTTGCCATTGCTTTCTGAACGACCAGCTCACATACCTCTGCAAGTAACCATCGCGATGCGATCTGCTGCCAAATCTTGTGCAGCTGTGTTTCGTAACGTGGGTATACAGGATTACGAACAGCGTCCTTAATCCCTTCGCCAGGGAGACCATCCATCATGTGCCATGCCGATAAGCGTGGGTAGTCATGTTTTGCCATCTCACTCGATCACCAGAGTTGTGGATCAGCTCCGTGTTTCTGTCTCGACCATGCCACATTTCCAAGCCATCCAGGTATTTAATTCTCTGTCTTCCCCTTGGTCTGTTCCCTTTGATCTTGCCAGTTGTCACCAAGTTCTCCAATTCATTTCTTCTCATAACATGCCCAAACAATTTTGACTGTCTACGTCTAATGTCTCTAATCAGTTTACGATCTTCATTTGTTTCTTGTAGGACTTGTTCATTGGTTTTTCTGTCAGCCCATGGTATTCTTTGCATTTTCCTCAGAAACCACATCTGCACAGCCATCAGATGTTTTTTAGCTTGTGTGCTCATTGTTCACGCATCACATCCATATAAAAGTACAGGTTCTATGTAGCACTTCAACACTCTTTTTCTCGTTTCAATTGATATCTTTTTATTGATCACTATGTTTTTCATCTTGCAAAAGGCTACCTTCGCCATGGCAATTCTTGTTCTAATCTCTTCAAGGCATCTCCCATCAGATGTTATGACTGTTCCAAGATAGCTGTACCGATTCACTTGTTTAAGAATATGCCCATTTACTTGTATATTACATTGTGGTATTTCTTCCTTCTTAGTGACGATCATAATCTGTGTCTTCTTACAATTCAATTCTAACCCTAGTTGTTCACTGTGTGTGACAACCGCATCTACTAAATTTTGCAGGTTCTGTTCATTGTCTGCAATCAAGACTGTATCATCTGCAGATCTAATATTATTGATGTATCGTCCCCCAATGTTGATTCCTTCCATGTCTTCTATATTTCTGAAAATATTTTCACTTTACAGGGAAAACAAGATCTGGAGACATTACACATCCCTGTCTCACACCTCTCTTAGGCTGATATTGACCTACTTCATTATCAATTCTTACGGCAGCTTGTTGTTTATAATATATGTTTTTTACAAGTCTAAGGTCTTTTCCATCAATTTGTAGATCTTCAAGCATCCTTATCATGTCGACATGTCTCACTTTATCAAAAGCCTTTGTGTAGTCAATAAAGATAGGTGTAGATCTTTGTGTACTTCTATAGAACGTTCAATTACTGTTCTCAATATGTACACATCACTTACTGTACCCTTGCCTTCTACAGACCCACATTGTTCCTCTCCTATTTCCAGGGAGACCAGCTTCAGCTAAATATAGCTGAAGAAAATCAAGTTATGGCAACCCCATGGATCAACTCTGCTGCCATGCCCCTGTCTCAATCCGTCCAGCATCTGTTCTCTCCATCTACCTCTGCCTCTTTTCCCACTGTCAGCTGAAGAATAGCTGAAAAAAATCAAGTATGGCAACTGTCATGGGTCATTAGGTCACTTTTTTTTGGCAAAAGTCGTGAATCACGATTATGGTTCTTAGGTCACGATTACTGTTATTCTTTGGATTGTGTCAGAGGTCGGTAGGAGAATGACTTTAGCTTTGCTGATTCACATTCTGACTTCTGTTGATCCTGTCCTCCGATCTGCTTGAAGCTGTCCATGTAGATCCTGTCCTTCGACCTGCCTGGAGTTTCCTGTTTATTTGTTTGATGTTGTCCAGAGTTCTTCTATTGCCGTAGAAAGAAGATCAGCAGCAAATCTCTCTTATTGATACCATCTCATCTTCTCTGCTTGTTGAAGCTGCCTTCTTTCACAGACCTCAAGATTATTCAAGTTCTCTGCTTGTTGCTAGATAACATCCGGAGATGAACAAGACAGTTAGAAGATAATGATAAAAGTTGCTAGATAACACCAAGAGGTGGACAAGACAGTTGGCAGACAGTGACAGAAATTGCTAGATAACACCAAGAGATGGACAAGACAGTTGGAAGACTGATAAAAGTTGCTAGATAACATCAGGAGATGGACAAGACAGATGGAAGACAGTATTAAAAGTTGCTAGATAACATCTAGCAACTAAATAACATCTAGTCCTCTAAAAAGTACTGGAGAGTTTTGGTCATAGACCATAACTTTAGGAACATAGACCATAACTTTAGGATAACATCTAGCAACTAGATAACATCTAGTCCTCTAAAAAGTGCTGGAGAGTTTTGGTCAGAGACCATAACTTTATGAAGGGAAAATCCCAACTGCACCTCCCCGCGGTAGAGGATGGAAACACACCACGGTCTAACACAGCTCTGGGGACCGAGTATCCACCGGAATAAGTGGACAACTCTGCAGCTGAGCAGAGCAGGGCACTCACTTGTCCTGACAGTCGGAAATGGCTGTCAAAGGCAGAGTTAAAAGACCACCATGTGAATGTGGAAGGCAAGGGGAAACCACATTATCTTCCCAAGATTTCATGGCGACACACATTTCAGAAATAGTGAACGATGTTAATGGCTGTCTTAGGACATCCTCGTCCGGTAGGGACAGTCATGAGCCACAGGTGACACCAGACCGTCATCCAGCTACTGATGGCAAAACTAAAACAATAACTAAACTAAATAAATTTAGAGTAGGAACATGGAATGTTAGGACATTAAATGAGCTAGGAAAGTTAAACAATGTTCTAAGAGAAATGGAAAACATGAAAATGAATATACTAGGCATAAGTGAGATGAGATGGAAGGGATCTGGCAAAATTATAACCGACAAACACACAATAATTTATTCTGGAGGGGACACACATGAAAAAGGTGTAGGAATAATATTTGATGAAAATACAGCCAAATCTATGACTGGATACTGGTGCATTTCAGATAGAGTTATAATGGTCAAAATCAAAGGCAAACCAATAGATATAAATATTATACAAGTATATGCACCAACAACAAACAGTAGTGATGAAGATATACAAAACTTTTACGATGAAGTTGAAATGGCAATAGCCCAAATTGGATCACAAGAAATAAAAATAATACTGGGGGATTTTAATGCAAAAGTAGGAAAGGGAAAAATAGAGGATATAGTGGGGAATTACGGTTTAGGTACAAGAAATGAAAGAGGAGAGAAACTAATAGAATGGGCAAATATTAATGATATGATAATTGGAAACACATGGTTTAAACACCATAAAAGACGACTATACACATGGAAAAGCCCTGATATGAAAATACGCAACCAAATTGACTACATACTTATAATAAAGATTTAGAAATGCATTAATTAATGTAAAGACAATGCCTGGTGCTGACGGTAACAGTGATCATGTACCACTATGTGGACAAATAAAAGTAAGATTAAAGAGAGGGGAAAAAATGGTTAAAAACTTGAGACTTAATAAAGAGGTTCTGAAAGTAGATAAAGAAATTCAAGAACAATACAGAGTGACTGTGAAAAATAGGTACAATGCAATAGTTAAAATACAGAGTATAGATGAACAATGGGAAATGTTAAGGGACTCCATTCATCAAACTAGCAAAGAAATATTACCGGAGAGAAGCCAAAAAGCTAAGAAAAAATGGATGAATGAAGAAATCTTAAGGCTGATGGACAAAAGGAAACAGAATAAAAATGACAAACAAGAGTATGCTAAGATAAATAAAGAAATAAGAGATAAATGTGTGAAGGCAAAAGAAAGTTGGTTAAACGAGCAATGCAGAAAAATTGAATTAAATTCCATTAAAGATCAAAAAAGTATGCACAGACAAATCAGCGAGCTCACAGGAAGAAAAATAAGAATAAATACAGGGTGTTTGAAATCAAAAACAGGACAGATTTTATTGGAGGAAGGTGCTATAATGAAGAGGTGGAATGAGTATATAGGAGAATTATATAATGGAGAAAGGGAAGAATTAACAGAAGAAAGTAACTTAGAAGGCCCACCTATTCTAAAAGAAGAAGTCGCTGACGCTATGAAACATATGAAGAAAGGAAAAACAGCTGGGCCAGATGAAATCACAATAGAAGAATTAGAAGTATTGGGAGAATTTGGGGTAGATATATTAACCAAAATGTTGAATGATATTTACAACAGTGGATATTTACCGAGCGATATGCTGAAATCTGTATTTATAGCAATACCAAAGAGACCAGGAGCAATTGAATGCGAAGATTTTCGTACAATTAACCTCATAAACCATGTCACTAAGCTTCTACTCAGAATTATAATGAGAAGAACAAGAAAGAAAATAAAAATGGAAATTAGTGAAGAACAGTATGGTTTTATGGAAGGAAAGGGTACAAACAATGCAATATATATATTACGAACACTAATAGAAAGATCAATAGAGAAACAGAGAGACATATATTTATGCTTCATAGATTATACTAAGGCATTTGATAAAGTAAAACATGATGAGCTGATTAAAATGTTGGAAGATATCAACATTGATGGGAAAGATTTAAGAATAATAAAGAATATATACTGGAACCAAGTAGCAGCAATTAAAATGGGAAATAAAGAGGGTAGTTACGAACAGATAAAGCTAGGAGTACGACAGGGGTGTGTCTTGTCACCCGATCTCTTCTCCCTGTATAGCGAAGTAATAATGAGAGAGATCAAAGAGAAGCCAGGAATACTAATCGGAGGATATAATATAAACAATATACGCTATGCAGATGACACAGTATTGGTAGGCGGATAATGCAACAGACCTACAACAATTGTTGGACAGTGTAGTAACAGAGAGTGCACAGAAAGGACTCTCCTTGAATATCAAGAAAACAGTAACAATGGTGATATCAAAGAAAATGGGGACACCAAAATGTGACATAGAAATAGAAGGGGAAATTCTCAACCAAGTGGATAATTTTAAATACCTAGGGGCACTTATAACATCAGATGGAAGATGTACAAAAGAGATTAAGAGCAGAATAGGGCAGGCAAAGACAGCATTTCAGAAAATGAAGAGTATCTTGTGCAATAAGTCGCTATCAATGAATGTAAGAAAGAGAGTGCTAAAATGCTATATAGAACCAGTTTTGCTGTATGGCAGCGAATCTTGGAATGTAAATGAACAAATTAGGAAGAACTTAGAAGCAACAGAGATGTGGTTTTTAAGACGAATGTTGCGAATTCCTTGGACTGCCAGAGTAACTAACGACGATTGCCTGAAAGAGGCTAATGAAACTAGAACACTATATACAACAATAAGAAAGAGACAAACATCTTTCTTTGGTCATGTGATGAGAAGAGAGGCATTGGAGAACAACGTGACAACTGGAAAGATCGAGGGGAAGAGAGGCAGAGGCAGACCAAGAGAAATGATGCTGGACGGACTGAGACGGTGGCATGGAGGAATATCATCAGCAGAGTTGATCCAGAACACCAAAGACAGAGATCTGTGGAGAGCCATGAACGCCTACGCCAGCCGGCACTGCACTTGATGATGATGAGATAACATCAGATGGACAAGACAGTTGGAAGACTGATAAAAGTTGCTAGTTAACATCAGGAGATGGACAAGACAGTTGGAAGACAGTGATAAAAATTGCTTGATAACATCAGGAGATGGACAAGACAGTTGGAAGACAGTGATAAAAGTTGCTAGATAACATCAGGAGATGGACAAGACAGTTGGAAGACAGTGATAAAAGTTGCTAGATAACATCAGGAGGTGGACAAGACAGTATAAAGACAGTGATTACAGTTGCAAGGTACCATCTAGAGATCTGTTTATCATCTTAGCTCATACTTATCTTGTGCTCATGTTTTCTGCTGCAGGTGATTGTGTATGCTGGCGCGGGAATCAACGGCAAGAAAGTGGCAGAGTATGGAGGCAATTCTTTTGGCTATGGCAGCAGAAGTGTCCTGGGCAGTGGCTGGCCCAAGGATTTGGTGAAGGTAGGAATGCTAGTGGGAAATGACTGTATAGTTGGGAGTATGGGTTCACATCCGGAACAGAGCATAATGGGGCGTACCTTTGCCATGAAGTTGGAACCGCGACTGACTGACTGACTGACTGACTTTCCGGTGGATTGTCAGAGTTGTTGACTTATGGACACCACATCCTCTGTATTTTGTTTATTTGACATTCTGTTTTGGTGTGGTGGCTAGGATATTACACTTGACTATGAGGGTGGTCGGATGAGGGTTTGATGTCAGCTCTCAACATTCGCTGTGGGAGGGCAGGCCTGGCCACCTATTCCTGCGCACACTCAGGCCCACAGGATGTGATGGTCCTACACTTGACATACCCTCATTAGGGTCCTGCTGCTGGACTAGTGCTGGACTCTTTCATTCACTGTTTCTCTCAAGCTTTGTCATTGTCTCTTGTTCTCTCATGCTCTGTCATGATCTCTCATGCTCTGTCATTGTCTTTCATGGTCTCTCATTCTCTCCTGTTCTCTCATTGGTCTCGTTCTTTATACTTTATCATTGTCTCTCGTTCTCTCATGCTCTATCATTGTGTCTCATGCTCTATCATTGCCTTTCACTGTCTCTCATTATCTCATGTTCTCTCATTGTCTCTTGTTCTCTTATACTTTATCATTGTTTCACGTTCTCTTATACTCTATTGTCATAATCCCCTGTAACAGATTAAGACTGGTCGTTGTCTAAGGTCCCGATAATTTCCAAATATCACTGAGTAGTGCAGGATGGCTCAGCTACAGGTATAACAACACACATCATTACTTGAATCAACAGCTATGAGTCACTGGAGAACACTTATGTTGCGTACACAAATTCGTTTAATCATAGATGAACGTAGTGACGTACAGAACATTATTCCAGGAAGTTTAGTATACATAATCCATCATCGTTAGGAAGTGCTTTCTCTCTAACATTGCCTTCTCGAGGCCTCCTTCAACTAGTGCATATAAACAGTTACGCCCGGTTCTCTAACAGCCAGCTAGAACCACTCAACAAAATCCACTCGCCTTGGCTGGTGTCTCACACACCTCCGTCCAAGACTTAATAATTAACCCCAAGCTCAGACCTCCAGTCTGGCTCAAAACTCAAATCCAACTCCCCGTAATTTTCCCAGCTACATCCTTTTTATCCCCTCTTCGCAGACCTACCACGAACCACACCATTTAACCCTTTTCAACCTCAATCTACATTCCACCACCATTACCTTTCTATGTTCCCTTAATCTATGTTTCCCGTCACGTTTTACCTTCCCATCGGTGGTTTAAATCTAGACAGCCTCATCCTGTTTCGGGCTTCTCCTCCCCCCCCCCCCCCCCCCCCCATTAACATGACGATTTTTATCCTGAGTCCGTGACTAACCCTCATCTAGTCTGGGACTCTCCGTTTGTTGAAAATGTGTAATTAACCTCCCAATTTGCATAAACCTACGCATGTTACATCTATCATTGTCTCTCATTCGCTTATACTCTATCATTGTCTCTCGTTCTCTTATACTCTTTCATTGTCTCTCATTCTTTTATACTCTATCCAATTCCAATTCCAATTTTCGAAAAAAATTCCAAATTCGGTCTCGTTTAACCTTCTTTCTTAGTGGTGGTTATCGTTGAGAGCCGTGGTTTTTGTGGGTTTTTAGCTCTGTTTCTTGTCTTGTGCGCTCTTACGAGTGAGTCCTCCCTTGGACCGGTTACATAAGCATTTGTATCTGTGATGTCAGGGGGGGGGGGGGCTATCATTTGTGTCCGTCTCCTCTTGTGGTTTTCTTTGTTGGTGCAGGCTCCTGGCTCATCTGGTTTGGCTGGGTGCAGTCCTTATAAGGACTTATTATTTGGTCTTTTTTTCCTCCTTTTTTGTGTATTGTTCATAGAAGTATTTCGACGATTGTCGTTTTCCTCCTCCTTGAACCTGTTTTCATTTTCGATAAAGAGCTTATGTTTCCTTTTGCAGTCTTCATCCGTGGACAGCCATGGGATGATCTCTCCGTCATCTATATAGTACTTGAATCCGGTCTCACAGTCATAGATTGTATCTGGGTATTCTATCGGTTGCCCCCTGAGTTTCTTGGGCTTCTTCTTTTATTTTTCTTCCCAGCGAATTTTGAATTCCTTGTTCGCGAGTTCCACTCTAATTGCCTCCTCCCTTGCCGATTCTAGTAACTCCTCCAAGGTCTCTCCGTGTCGTCATCAGGGTGCTCATCTCGGTTTTCTTCGGATGTCTGGCGAGATATTGGTTTCTCCTTGGATGTCTTGGGTGTCGTGGTTGGGCTGCTGGCTTTAGCTTGCGGTTCAGGCTCAGTCTCTTGGTTTTCATCTTGCAGTTTCTCTGTGGTTTCATGTATGGCTTCTATTGGTTTGTTTTGGAAAAGTTCCATTTCAGCTTTTTGCAGTTCTTGCTCTGATTTAATGGTTTGTAGGATTTCTTCGTTCTCCTTCTTTATCAGTGCCATGTGTTCCACTTCTTGCTTGATGTTTTGCTGGATCTCCTGTATTTCAGCCAGCAGTTTCTCATTGTCGCTGGTCGGAGTCGGTGTCAGCAGACCCTTGACTTGCTTCTTCAACTCGTATATCTGGTTTTGCAGTTGATCTCTTTCAGCTTGTGATATACCCGTGGCTGAGTCGCACCTCCAACTTGCTTCTTTGTACAGTGTCTTTGTGGTGATGGCGATCTTTAGAAGGTCTCTGTGTTTTTGGAGGTACAGGCAGCCCAAGTATCTTGCTCCATGTTTGCCCAGGCAGTTGGCACACTTTCTCTTGTTGTTGGGTGCTCGGAAGTCCTTGTCCAGCTTGGCCAACGGACACTCCTTGAAGGTGTGGTGATCGGCACAGTAACGGCAGATTTCCATCCTACTGCAACATGTTGCTCTGCTGTGACCGGCCCTCTGGCTTCTGGAATATTGAGTGATTCTTGTTATGAATCCTTCAGGTTGTTGTATTTTCTTGTCTATCGATACCTGGCGAATATCTCACAGCCCTCAGTCTCGTCACCACCGCCACCGTGGTAGGGATCTTTTGAGTACGTCAGGGTTCGCTCCGCCTTCAAGATTCGGATGTTGAGATTCTATCTTGTAGCTGCTTCGTGATTTGTTCGTCTGACAGCTCCATTTGAATCCGCTTGACAACCCATCTGACTGTTTTTGAGTCGGTGATTCCGACTCTGGTGTCTTTCTCCTCCTTCTCAGCTGTGTTGGCTCTTGTCTGTGGTGGGTTGTCGTCGATCTTCCTCGTGGTGGCTTCAGTAGTAACTGTAGCTTCAAGTTCTTTGTTGCAGCTCTTCTTTACGGCTTTGTCGGCTCCCGCGCCGCACATCTGGATACTGCGTGTCTTTTGGTGTTCTTGCCACATGCCATTTCCCCCCATATCAGGCTTCTTGACTTGTGCAGGTGACTTGTCTTGATAGCGCTCGCAAATGCGAATGTATACTCTATCATTGTCTCTCATTCTCTTATACTCTATCATTGTCTCTCATTCTCTTATAATCTGCCATTGTCTCTCATTCTTTTATATTCTATCATTTCATTGTCTCTCGTTGTCTTATACTCTATCATTGTCTTTCGTTCTCTTACACTCTATCATTGTCTCTCATTCTCTTATAATCTGCCATTGTCTCTCGTTGTCTTCTACTCTATCATTGTCTTTCGTTCTCTTACTCTCTATCATTGTCTCTCATTCTCTTATAATCTGCCATTGTCTGTCATTCTCTTATATTCTATCATTGTCTCTCATTCTCTTAAACACTGTAATTGTCTCTCATTCTCTTATACTCTTATCATTGTCTTTCGTTCTCTTATACTCTATCATTGTCTTTTGTTCTCTTATACTCTATCGTCTTTTGTTCTCTTTTACTCTATCATTGTCTCTCATTCTGTTATACTCTATCATTATCTCTCATTCTCTTATATTCTATCATTGTCTCTCATTATCTTTTGTTCTCTCATGCTCTATCATTGTCAGACTTATACAAAACAAGCTTAGTGTACTCCACAGCTCAGCTGTGGAACAATCTTCCACAAGCAATCAAAGACATCACCAATATTTATACATATAATCACAAATTATTCGAACACATCTCAATAAAGATTACCTTCCCCCTTAATAATAATAAAAATCATAATAATAATTATAATTATAAAATAATAATAATAAAACCCTTGTTTAACAACCAATACCCCTTTGGTAGAACAGTATGTTCCACATTTTTTTATTTTTTGCATATCCCTTACAGGACGTTGCAGTCAACATCAGCATTTTTCAGCTGCTGTTGATTTACTAGACAAGATTATGCTCAGTAGTTTGCCATTGCTTTCTGAGCGACCGGCTCACATACCTCGTAAGCTACCAACCGCTACCGATTCTCGCGCAGGTTACGTTACTCACGAGAATATATGGGATTACGGAGAAAGGCTTTAACTCCTGGGCCAGGGAGACCAGCTGTTCCACATAGCTAATAACAATTGCCACATCATTCATTAATACTATAGTGAGTCATGTAGTATTGATTTGTGTATTTTCCCCATGCCTTTATAATGCACATCTTTATATTGTTGTTCTCTTTCTTATTTTCTTTTTATTGCTTGTTCTTTGTATTTCTCTCATGAACTTGTCTGTATCCTTCTCTTTCTTATTTCTGTCTCTTATTTTCTCTCTTTGTTATGTGTTCTCTGTAATCCTCTCTGTATCTTTCTCAGTTCTTTCTCTTAATTTTTCTTTGTTATTTTTCTTTGGAATTCTTTCATTTCTTCTCTTTATCTTTCTCAGTTCTGTTTCTTACAGTTTTATGTTCTTTGCATTCACTTATTGCTTCTCTTTGTCTTTCTCTTTCTCAGTTGTTTTTTCTCTAAGTTTTCTAACTTTCTCTCTTGATCACACAAACAACTCTCTCTCTCTCTCTCTCTCTCTCTCTCTCTCTCTCTCTCTCTCTCTCTCTCTCTCTCTCTCTCTCTCTCTCTCTCTCTCTCTCTCTCTCTCTCTTTCTCTCTCTCTCTTTCTTTCTTTCTTTGCCTTGTTTATGTTTACAACATTCATTTCACAATGTTTATTTTTCTTCCTATGTAAATGTATAATGCTCTTGATGAATGAAAGACGAGTGATTGGAAGGGCCGAATGTAAGACGGGCCTGGGCGCCCAATTAGTGACCCTAATAAAGTTGATTTGATTTGATTTGATTTCTCTCTCTCTCTCTCTGTCTGTATCTCCTCTCTCTCCCCCTCTTTCTCTCTTCTCTCTCCCCCTCTCACTCTTTCCCCCTTTCACTCCCCCTTTTCTCTCACTCTCTCTCCCCCTCTCTTTCTTCCCCCTCTCTCCCCTCCTCTCCCCCTCTCTCTCCCCCTTTCTCTCCTCCCTCTTTCCCTCTCTCTTTATTCCCTCTCTCCCCCTCTCACTCTTTCTCCCCCCACTCCCACCTCTCTTTCTCCTGCTAGCAGTAGCAGTAAGACATCTGATCCATGTGATACTGGTGAAGGTTGGTCTCTGAATGGTGTTGCTCCTGTATTCCAGGTGGAGGGTGACACAGTGACATTGACATTTGAGATGCGCAGCGGTCGTGAACACAACACCCCGGACAAGGCCATGTGGGGGTTTGCTTGTACCATCAGAGCTCAGGTCAGTAATCACATATGGGGTGGAGGTCAGGCAGTAATCACACAGGGCGGTGGGAATCAGTCTGAAGCTATATATCATAACTGCCAAAACGTACAACTTACACTGAACATAACTGCCACTCATACAACTCACACATGCTCTGAACATGACTGCCACACATCGAATATACACTGGACATAACGGCCACACATACAACTTACACTGTACATAACTGCCACACATACAACACACACATTGAACATAACTGCCACACATACAACACACACACTGAACATAACTGCCACACATACAACATACACTGAACATTACTGCCACAAATATTACTGCCACAAATACAACATACACATACACTGAATATAACTACCATACATACAACATACACTGAACATAACTGCCACACATACAACATACACACAAACTGAACGTAACTGCCACACATAAAACATACACCGAACATAACTGCCACACATACACAAACACTGAACATAACTGATACACATACAATGAACATAACTGCCGCATATATGACATACAACATAACTGCCACACATACAACATACATTGAACATAACTGCCACACATACAACATACACATACACTGATCATAACTGCAACACATACAACATTCTGAACATAACTGCCACACATACAACATACACTGTACATAACTGCCACACATACAACATACACTACATAACTGCCACAGATACAACATACACTACATAACTGCAACACATACAACATACACTGTACATAACTGACACACATGTAACATGCAACATGTCACTGAACATAACTGCCACACATACCTGTGTACCAACATGCCAACACTGTCTAAGTTAATTGTGCTTTTATCTGTAGGAATCTGCAGAGGAGGTGACCCCAGGCCTGCCGTTCCTCTCTGACTTGGCGCTAGGCCTGTCTGTCCTGGTGTGCACCCAGCTGGCCCTCCTGTACCATGGTCCCCCACCCACCCAGGACGAGGTTGACTGCCAGCATTTACTGCGCTCCAAGATACTGCAGAGGTTAACCGTTTTGTCTATGTCATCTTTCTGTGTGATCCTTCTGTGAGATCTGTCTGTCAATTGTTTGAGTGTTAAATTCCAATGGTAAATTGGTACTACTGTATGGATCAGTTCAGAAAGCAGTAGACAACCACTGAATGTAAACTTGCCAAGAAATTACAAACAACCAAAAACTGCTGGGGTTGACTGCGACGTCCTGTAAAGGATATGCAACTAACTAATTGTTAATTAACTAAACCAAGAGGTAAACTAGGGTATGCCTACCCAGCATGTGAAGACAGGATTCGGCAGACTGCGCGGAAGAAATCATTCCTGATTCAACGGGCAAGACGGCGTTTACCTGCAAAGCGTTGTGGAACGTAATGAGCACGGCAAGGCACGTAGAGCGCCCTGGTCATCCACTGCACCTGTATTCGTCTCCAATCGTCTCGACTTGTCTTGCCACTGGACTCAGGCGAGAGAGTGAGGTCGACGAATTGCGCAACTCTTCCTCACTTTAATCCAAGTCATCGCGCAAGTCATTCTTCATCCAACGTCACATATCTCCAGGGAATAATCACACTGTGCCGAATATCAAAGTGAATGATCATAGACTAAGTGTTGTGGACAAATTTACCTATCTTGGCAGCACCGTGTCACAAGCTGCCACAATCGATGACGAAGTGAATGCAAGAATCTCCAAGGCCAGTGCAGCCTTTGGCAGACTGTACAAGAATGTATGGGACAGAACTGGAATAAGCCTGCAAACAAAGCTAAAAGTCTACAAAGCAGTTGTATTATCCACACTGCTATATGCTTGTGAAACCTGGACTGTTTATCAGCGACACGCTAGGAAATTAAACCACTTCCACACAGTCTGCCTAAGGAAGCTACTGAAGATTAAATGGCAAGACAAGATTCCAGACACTGAAGTCCTAGAAAGAGCATCCATACCCAGTATCCACACTCTACTTGATGAAGAATCAGATTCGCTGGGCTGGTCACTTGACTCGCATGCCAGATCACAGGCTCCCTAAACGAATTTTTTACAGCGAACTGCGTTGTGGTAAACGCTCCCAAGGTGGCCAGAGGAAACGTTTTAAAGACACTCTGAAAATTTCACTGAATGCTTTTGGAATTCATCATGACACCTGGGAGGCTGCAGCCAGAGACCGAAATTCGTGGCGTGCATCATTGCGCAAAGGTGCAGTTATATGTGAGGCAACCAGGACTGCAAGAGCTGTGAAGAAAAGGCAGGACAGAAAAACCACTGCAGGAAATCCTCCTCCAGAGACGTCAAGCATTCTTTGTCCACATTGTCAAAGAACATTTCGAGCCAAAATAGGCCTTATCAGCCATCTTAGAACCCACGGCTCCACACCTTCAACCCCACTGGATGAAATGAATGGTCATCATCATTCTTGATGGACAAACAACAAGACAACAATTGTATGGATCACAAAAACATGGAGCAAGACTAAACAAATTACTAATAAACTACCAAATATTCATTATAATTGGTGCCTGCACAAAATAGTCTGACTAAAGTGGTATGAAAGAGTCACTAATGTAGAGCTCATGGAGAGAACTAGACAAATACAAGTGAACCAAGAGGTGAGGAAAAGATGCTGGTGCTGGATAGGACACACTGAGAAAACCTGAGTATAGTATAACTAGACTCACGCTTGTCTGGAACACATAGTGATAGACCTAACAATACACGGAGGAGAAATCACATATGACATTAGCACAAGTGACAAGACATGTGAAACACAGAAAGTTACATCCTGCCTTCACGGCAAAAACAGGACAAAAGAAGCAGTAGAAGTGTTATTTTTGTGTGTCTCTAGATACAGGTCGGTAGTGTTCTCTTATGTTGTGTCTCTAGGTATGTCCATAGTTTTATCATAATATGTATTTCTCTTGATAAAGTCACCAGTGTAATCTGTTGTGTCTGTAGATACAAGTCACCAGTGTAATCTGTTATGTTGTGTCTGTAGATACAAGTCACCAGTTTAATCAGTTATGTTGTGTCTGTAGATACAAGTCACCAGTGTAATCTGTTGTGTCTGTAGATACAAGTCACTAGTGTAATCTGTTATGTTGTGTCTGTAGATACAAGTCACCAGTGTAATCAGTTATGTTGTGTCTGTAGAGACAAGTCACCAGTGTAATCAGTTATGTTGTGTCTGTAGATACAAGTCACCAGTGTAATCAGTTATGTTGTGTCAGTAGATACAAGTCACCAGTGTAATCAGTTATGTTGTGTCAGTAGATACAAGTCACCAGTGTAATCTGTTATGTTGTGTCTGTAGATACAAGTCACCAGTGTAATCTGTTATGTTGTGTCTGTAGATACAAGTCACCAGTGTAATCAGTTATGTTGTGTCTGTAGATACAAGTCACCAGTGTAATCAGTTATGTTCTGTTGGTAGATACAAGTCACCAGTGTAATCAGTTATGTTGTGTTGGTAGATACAAGTCATCAGTGTAATCAGTTATGTTGTGTCGGTAGATACAAGTCACCAGTGTAATCAGTTATGTTGTGTCTGTAGATACAAGTCACCAGTGTAATCAGTTATGTTGTGTCTGTAGATGTGTGTGGAAAACTGAACGCTGCACTGATGTACAAGAGAAATCAAAAGAGGCTGCCAATGAAGCCAAACTTGTGCCTCCTTCAGCTGTGAGCTCGAAAACTTCAGAGGAAGGAGAGTCCAGCTCTGTTGTCAGTTCCCGGCTGCCCAGAATCAAACTGTCAGCAGAAATCATGCAGCGACTGAGAGCCCTGGTCAAACGACAGCCACTCAAGCTGAGAGCTTCCATCAGGCAAGTCCAGTAGAGACTTCAAGTTTGGTTGTAGTTTGTCCTATCAGGCAACACTGGGCACACAACAACATGCACTTTATGTTTGGTTCCATGCAGACGTTATGTTTCTTATTTCTTATAGTGGTTTACTGGGGTAATAGGGGGCGGTAGTTTATTGTTTGTATGGGGTCAAACATGGGGTGTCTGTGAACATGGGGGGAGTTGGGGGTATTGAGGTCAGACATGTGAACATGTGTGCTGGATGTGGGACTTCTGTGGACACACGGGTCATCGGGTCAGATGTGGGATGTGTAAACATTGGGTCAAATGTGTGGCATGTGAACATTGTGCCAAATGTGAGACATGAACATTGTGTCAGATGTGGGACATGTGAATATTGTGTTAGATGTGGGACATGTGAACATTAGGTCAGATGTGGGGCATGTGAACATTGGATCAATTGTGTGGCATGTGAACATGTGTGCCAGATGTGGAACTTATGTGAACACAATGGTCAGATGTGGGATGTGTGAACATTGTGTCAGATTTGGGATGTGTGAACATTGGGTCAGATGTGGGACATGTGAACATTGGGTCAGATGTGGGACATGTGAACACTGGGTCAGTTATGGGACATTTGAACGCTTGGTCAGATGTGGGACATGTGAACATTGGGTCAGATGTTGGACTTCTGTGAATATGGGGGACAAGGTGGGATTTCTATGAACAGTGGGTCAGATGTGAACATTGGGCCAGACATGGAACTTTTGTGAACATGGGAGACAGACGTGTGACTTCTGTGAACATGGGGGACAGACGTGTGGTTTCTGTTAAGTATTCTGTAATGTCCAAAGTCCTGGTCTCTTTATATATGAAATTAAGCATATATAATGTCCAAAAATATCCCTGTTTGAATCTCGTTGTATGTAAAATTACACACACACAAATGTCTCCATCTGAATCTCGTTGTATGTAAAATTACACAAAATGTCCCTGTTGAATCTCTTTGTATGTGAAATTATACATAAAAATACCCACAGGCCAAGCCTGCAGGTGGACATACTGGAAGAGAGCATCATATCTGCAGTGACCAAACACCTGGGGCTGACTGATACCCTGAGAGACTTGCGGAGTGTCGTGGAGAAGCAAGGGGAAGCACTAGTTGCACTGATGGCAGTTTTGGAGGAAAGCTACCGGAGATTTGAAGTGCTGATTCGACAACTTCAGGTATTGTTTCAGCTTATGTTCAGACAGTGTGAAGTGCTGATCCGACAACTTCAGGTATTGTTTCAGCTTATGTTCAGACAGTGTGAAGTGCTGATCTGACAACTTCAGGTATTGTTTCAGCTTATGTTCAGACAGTGTGAAGTGCTGATCTGACAACTTCAGGCATTGTTTCAGCTTATGTTCAGACAGTGTGAAGTGCTCATCTAACAACTTCAGGTATTGTTTCAGCTTATGTTCAGACAGTGTGAAGTGCTGATCCGACAACTTCAGTTATTGTTTCAGCTTATGTTCAGACAGTGTGAAGTGCTGATCCGACAAACTTCAGGTATTGTTTCAGCTTATGTTCAGACAGTGTGAAGTGCTGATCCCACAACTTCAGGTATTGTTTCAGCTTATGTTCAGACAGTGTGAAGTGCTGATCCGACAACTTCAGGTATTGTTTCAGCTTATGTTCAGACAGTGTGAAGTGTTGATCCGACAACTTCAGGTATTGTTTCAGCTTATGTTCAGACAGTGTGAAGTGCTGATCCCACAACTTCAGGTATTGTTTCAGCTTATGTTCAGACAGTGTGAAGTGCTGATCCGACAACTTCAGGCTTTGTTTCAGCTTATGTTCAGACAGTGTGAAGTGCTGATCCGACAACTTCAGGTATTGTTTCAGCTTATGTTCAGACAGTGTGAAGTGCTGATCCGACAACTTCAGGCATTGTTTCAGCTTATGTTCAGACAGTGTGAAGTGCTGATCCGACAACTTCAGGTATTGTTTCAGCTTATGTTCAGACAACTTCAGTTATTGTTTCAGCTTATGTTCAGACAGTGTGAAGTGCTGATCTGACAACTTCAGGTATTGTTTCAGCTTATGTTCAGACAGTGTGAAGTGTTGATCTGACAACTTCAGTTATTGTTTCAGCTTATGTTCAGACAGTGTGAAGTGCTGATCCGACAACTTCAGTTATTGTTTCAGCTTATGTTCAGACAGTGTGAAGTGCTGATCTGACAACTTCAGGTAGTGCTTCAGCTTATGTTCAGACAGTGTGAAGTGCTGATCCAACAACTTCAGGTATTGTTTCAGCTTATGTTCAGACAGTGTGAAGTGCTGATCCGACAACTTCAGGTATTGTTTCAGCTTATGTTCAGACAGTGTGAAGTGCTGATCTGACAACTTCAGGTATTGTTTCAGCTTATGTTCAGACAGTGTGAAGTGCTGATCCGACAACTTCAGGTATTGTTTCAGCTTATGTTCAGACAGTGTGAAGTGTTGATCCGACAACTTCAGGTATTGTTTCAGCTTATGTTCAGACAGTGTGAAGTGCTGATCCGACAACTTCAGGTATTGTTTAAGCTTATGTTCAGACAGTGTGAAGTGCTGATCCGACAACTTCAGGTATTGTTTCAGCTTATGTTCAGACAGTGTGAAGTGCTGATCCGACAACTTCAGGTATTGTTTCAGCTTATGTTCAGACAGTGTGAATTGTTGATCCAACAACTTCAGGTAGTGCTTCAGCTTATGTTCAGACAGTGTGAAGTGTTGATCTGACAACTTCAGGTATTGTTTCAGCTTATGTTCAGACAGTGTGAAGTGTTGATCTGACAACTTCAGGTAGTGCTTCAGCTTATGTTCAGACAGTGTGAAGTGCTGATCCAACAACTTCAGGTATTGTTTCAGCTTATGTTCAGACAGTGTGAAGTGTTGATCCAACAACTTCAGGTATTGTTTCAGCTTATGTTCAGACAGTGTGAAGTGTTGATCTGACAACTTCAGGTATTGTTTCAGCTTCTGTTCAGACAGTGTTGCTTGTCATAGAATCTGCTGACTGATACTGACTGTAGTAGGGTGTTGATAATTAAAAGTGGCTAAATCAGCAAGTTAAGAGCTAGACTAAAAACAATACTAATAAACTACCAAATATTCACTAAATGGTGCCTGGACAAAATAGTCAGATTAAAATAGTAAAACTAGACACATACGAGTGAATCAAGAGGTGAGGGAAAGACCCTGGAGCTGGATGGGGGACACACTGGGGAAACCTAAGTATTCTATAACTAGACACTCACTTGTCTGGAACCCAAATGTTGGTATACCTAAAAATACATGGCGAAGAAATCAAATATGACATTAGCACAAGTAACAAGACAAAAGAGTTAGGGTGAAGACAGGCATGCATCGTGGTGAAGACAGAAGTGCGTCGTGGTGAAGACAGGCATGCATCGTGGTGAAGACAGATGTGTGTCGTGGTGAAGACAGACATGCGTCGTGCAGAGTGGCATAAGTCAACAAGCCACCAAAAAATCTGAAATTTCCCAGCTGCAGGTCAAACCCATGACCACCGTGTCAGCAGGCAAGTGTGTAGCCATTATAGCATCAAGGCTCCCTAGAGTAGCCACTACAGCACCAAGGCTCCCTAGAGTAGCCTTTACAGCACTGAGGCTCCCTAGAGTGTAGCCACTACAGCACCTGAGGCTCCCTAGAGTGTAGCCACTACAGCACCAAGGCTCCCTAGAGTGTAGCCACTACAGCACCGAGTCTCCCTAGAGTAGCCTTTACAGCACCAAGGCTCCCTAGAGTAGCCTTTACAGCACTGAGGCTCCCTAGAGTGTAGCCACTACAGCACTGAGGCTCCCTAGAGTGTAGCCACTACAGCACCGAGGCTCCCTAGAGTGTAGCCACTACAGCACTGAGGCTCCCTAGAGTGTAGCCACTACCGTACTGAGGCTCCCTAGAGTAGCCGATACAGCACCAAGGCTCCCTAGAGTGTAGCCACTACAGCACTGAGGCTCCCTAGAGTGTAGCCATTACAGCACCAAGGCTCTCTAGAGTAGCCACTACAGCACTGAGGCTCCTTAGAGTGAAGCCACTACAGCACCGAGGTTCCCTAGAGTGTAGCCACTACAGCAGCGAGGCTCCCTAGAGTGGCATGCTTCAGTTTACATCTAAGATGGAGAGCATCTGTTGGATCTTGTCCATGCTGGTATAATGGGAAATGAGCAGGCTGGTTGGGTCTGCACCGTTGGTCTGATGCATTGGTGTGGTCAGGGCCCTTTTCCATCATGTGTGAAAGAACAGATCAATCATCATGGCCTGGGATTGGTGCGGTTGGGAGTGGCCAGAGAATCTGGCTAACACTTAGTATTCCTGGAAAGGCCTGATGGACACATAATCAGACAACTAGTACCATTAGTATCGAGACTCTCCGCTGGCTGTTGACGAAGAGGACAGAGTGAATGTCCCGAATGTTGTAATATCGGTTCTTGTCTCATCTCGGCTCAACTCAACAAGTTAGATTGCCATTCATCAACACAATCACTCAATGTAACTCTAGAGTCATGTCTTATTGTATGAACTAATCAGTTATTTAGCATGTGGAATCTATCTCCTCAGATAATGGGAGAGCTGGAGAAACGCTGGGAGATAGAGGTGGAGGAGCACGGATTGGCTGAGGTAGCTGGGTATTCAGACCATGAAGCTGCCAGGGCATCAGCTTTAGGACCTGCATTCTTCCATGACTACCATCTGCAAGAGGTATGCCTGTATGTAGTCATCATGTGCTGTTTGATTGGGTGAGCTATATCTGCAAGAGGTATGCCTGTATGTAGTCAGCATGTACTGTTTGATTAGGTGAGCTATATCTGCAAGAGATATGCCTGTATGTAGTCAGCATGTGCTGTTTGATTGGGTGAGCTATATCTGCAAGAGGTATGCCTGTATGTAGTCAGCATGTGCTGTTTGATTGGGTGAGCTATATCTGCAAGAGGTATGCCTGTATGTAGTCAGCATGTGCTGTTTGATTGGGTGAGCTATATCTGCAAGAGGTATGCCTGTATGTAGTCAGCATGTGCTGTTTGATTGGGTGAGCTATATCTGCAAGAGGTATGCCTGTATGTAGTCAGCATGTACTGTTTGATTGGGTGAGCTATATCTGCAAGAGGTATGCCTGTATGTAGTCAGCATGTACTGTTTGATTGGGTGGGCTTTATCAGCAATATGAGTTGTTTGATTGGGTAAGTGTTATCTGCAATTTGTATCTCTTCCATAGCATCGGCACAAAGAACTAGCCATCCTAGCGTTCCTGAAGGATGTTGTCATGGAGCCCAGTGACCTGGAGGCCAGCACCAAACACCTACTGTGAGTGCAGACTCAGTCTACCATTGTTCTCATTGTTTTCTTATGGCCACGGTGTCAGGATTGTGTTGACCTGCTTCAATATTTTGACAAGAACAATTGAATTTTTCCCTTTTCTTTACACTTACTGTGAGTACTAAAGTAGTAAACAGTTAACAGGTGAAACAATTCCCGGAAAGCTTGGAGATGTGGTTTTATAGAAGAAGGCTGAAAATTAATTGGACTGCCAAAATGAGCAATCTGGACATTTTGAGGGAAGTCACAAAGACAACATATCACGAATATCAGAAAGAAGCAGTCATCATTTTTCAGCCACGTTATGAGAAAACAAATACCGGAAAGATTTGAACAGAGAACAGATCCATGACTCTAGTGATCGTGTGAGATGGTGAACCATGGATGTCACACTTATTGGCATGGCACATAATTGTAGCAGGGTCTTCAAATGGAGAGAGAAAGCCTCACACATAAAGCAGAAAACACAAAAACTAACCCTTAAGAAAGTCTGTAGAAAACGAAGACGGTAAGGGTATGGATTTTGGCCCCAGAAAATGTCAACTCTCCTAACAGTGGCACAGGCACAAGAAAGTAAAACTTGAAGCTGAACAATTGGGAAAAGACAGCAGGTTTAGGTATCTGGGCAACTTTTGCCTGTGATAGAATTACATCCCCCAGAAAATTATCATCCACTCAGACAATAGATTCCCAAAGTAAAGAAACACCAATGTTACATTCACTCTCATCTAATTTTAGTTTAAAAAATAAAAAAGTCTAAGATCAAGGTTTTAAGTTTATGAAAATACAAGTGTGAGATTTATTGTTTATAAAATGCTGGAAAAGAGAAGTGTCATGAGCTATTGGAGTAGCCTTGAGCCGTTCCTGTTACCAGTGTAAGTGTCGACCTAAGTCTAGGTCCTAGACGTAGGTCCAAGCAGTCTGTGAATCGGGCAAAGATGGTTCTTCCCACTTAGCTTAGAGTGATCCCTTCCTTGACCTAACACCGTCCTGTTTCACTACAGTGCTGACTGGTAAAAGACTCTGCACTGCATCTGCCTGATGGGTCAGACACTCACTTGCTATTTTCGTCGTTAGATCGGTGTTGGAAGCATGGTGGTACAGTATGCAATCTCTGGTCTCAAGCTGAACATGACACAAAGGCACACTTGTAAGTTTCTGGAGATTTACTACCATATCTTCCCCACATGACTTTCAGCCTAACATTCTATGAAGACCTATCATCAGGCAAACACTTATCTGAGCATACAGAAATCTGTTCTATAGCGATTCCTTCACTCGGTGAGATAACTAGCGGAAGTATAGTACTATACAAAGGAATAGCCACAGATCCTGTCCCTACACCACCATTGATGCTTCATAGAAATGAAGTCAAATAAAACATGAGTGAGAATTAGACTGAATGAAGTTAATCCCCCTGACAATCAATGTGTATCAGAAACACTCATGCCACATCCTATCTCCCTACTGAACAATGAAAGTATGCTATGATTAACTTCTGTTGATCCCTAGGATCATGAAACCCTACTTATGACACTTCTAGCAATCATGACTTTACTATGAACCAAGAAGTCTAACAACAAATCAAGAATTCGATTCCGACTACTAATTCTAAACACTCAAGAATTTGCTAATAATCTAGAATTCTGAACAATCAAGCAAGAACTCAAATCAGCTAAGAGTTAGATTCACCCTACGAATTCCAAACAATCAAGAGTGTGATTTAGATTATGAATTATAAACATTCATAGATTTGCCATGAACCACGAATTCTGATAACCAGGATTCTAATAGACCCAACAAGAATCATAATCACTGAGATTTCTAATAGGACCAAAAATTCTAATAGAACCAAGAATTATATCCATCCATCCAACATGTGCCATGTCGATAAGCATGAGCGGTCATTTTCTGCCATCTCACTTGATCACCAGAGTCATGGATCAGCTCCGTGTTTCTGTCTCGACCATGCCATGTGGTCAAGCCATCCAGGTATTTACTTCTCTGTCTTCCCCTTGTCTCTTCCCTTCGATCTTGCCAGTTGTCACAAGTTCTCCGAGTTATTTCTTCTCATAACATGCCCAAAAAATTTTGACTGTCTACGTCTAATGACTCTAATCAGTTTATGATCTTCATTTGTTTCTTGAAGGACTTGTTCATTGGTTTTTCTGTCTGTCCATGGTACTCTTTGCATTTTCCTCAGAAACCACATTTTCACAGCCATCAGATGTTTTTCAGCCTGACAGCTCATTGTCCACGCTTCACAACTTGCAATAAATATAAAATATAGAATTACATAATTCAGGAGGTATATCTCCAATATCGTATATTACTTTCAGCAGTCTGGTGATTTGGTCTATTCCATATTCTTCTAAGGCATTGATGTTATCTGTACCCGTGGTCTTGCCAGTTTTCAAATGGTTAAGATCATTCTGAACTTCCATCTTCAAAATTGATGGTCCTTCATTATTATTACGATGATCATAATGTTCTTCTCTTGTATCATCATAAAGGTCTTTCACATAATCTGACCACGAATGTAAAATCTGATCTTTTTATATTATGATTTTGCCATCTTTGGTTTTTAGGCAACCCGTTGATGTGTGTTTTTTTTTGTTAGTGATGTCATTAATTCTTTTGTGCATTAATTTGGTATTCCAGGTGTTGTGTTGATTTTCAATTTCCTTGCAGTTTTCCTCAAGCCATGTTTCTTTTGCCTCTTTGCATAGCTTCCTAATTTTCCTTTGAATCTCTTGATATTATTCCTTGTTATTTTTGTTATTTCTGATTTCCATGAGTTTTAAGATGTCTTCCGTCATCTATTTCTTGCGTCCTATTATCTTTATTTTTGGGATGGTTGTTTCTGCAGCTTGGTTGACTTCTTCTTCTTCTTCTTCTTCTTCTTCTTCTTCTTCTTCTTCTTCTTCTTCTTCTTCTTCTTCTTCTTCTTCTTCTTCTTCTTCTTCTTCTTCTTCTTCTTCAGCGTTCCAAGCCATTGAGGTTCTTTGCTGCAGATACAATCTGTTTCTATTCGTCTCTCTGGTTGACCTTCTCTTGCCAGTCATTGATTCCAAGTGCTTGTAGGTCTGTATATATATTATCTCTCCATCGTCTTCTTGGTCTACCTCAGGGTCTGCGGTCATTTATTTCCTGAGTGTAAGCGAGTTTTATTTCCCTATTATCTTCCGTTCTTTAATATTTCTCATTGGTCACTGATGCCTTGAAATAATATTTCCATATCGGACAATGCATCGAATCTTTTCTTTACCTCTACGTTGAATTTATCTTTTATTTCCTCACTTTTCAGTGCCTGTAGATAAAATTTTGTGTTTCCTGGTGAATATTTGACTTTCTTTAATTTTATATGTAAATTGTTTAAGATTAATCTATGGTTGCTGCAGCAGTCTGCGCTTGATATAGTTTTTTTGTGACTTTTACGGCATTTCAAAATCTTCTCTTGATGAGAATGTAATCAATCTGATTTCTGATCTTATGATCAGGACTCCTCTATGTCCATAATCTCCTTGCAAGCATGGCTTGCATCATCCATTGTTAGGTTATTTATGTATACCCTAAGGCAAATAAATCTTCTCTGCCAGTACATCAATTCTGTACACTATGAAACATGCCATTATGATAGAATGTTAGTCTAAAGACACCAGTTCCTACCACCTCGTAAATGACTGGAAATATCTTATACCGACTATTGAAACCTATCTGGCACATGTGGGTTTTCAATGCTGTGAAGGAAACTGTATAAGTAGTACAATCAAACACACATAAAATTCATACATGTATTTATATACATACTAGCTGACCCGGCCCGGCTTCGCCCAGTCCCTGGTGGGGAGCATCTCATTTAATTCATATAAGTAGTCATATAAGTTCTCGTTCCCGTTACCGACTGTCTGTCTGTCTGTCTGTCTGTCTGTCTGTCTGTCTGTCTGTCTGTCTGTCTGTCTGTCTGTCTGTCTGTCTGTCTGTCTGTCTGTCTGTCTGTCTGTCTGTCTGATCCGGCCCGGCTTCGCCCATCCCCTGATGGCGAGCATCTCATTTAATTCATATAAGTAGTCATATAAGTTCCCGTTCCCGACTGTCTGTCTGTCTGTCTGTCTGTCTGTCTGTCTGTCTGTCTGTCTGTCTGTCCGTCCCTCCCTCTCTGTCTGTCTGTCTGTCTGTCTGCCTGTCTGTCTAATCATTTATTGGTTGCAGTTAGAACAACCTTAGATAAACGAAGACCAACTTACAAAAAGCATTAGAAAGAGCACTTGAAAGATCTTTACATCTTCCCCCAACAATTAACTTGGGTAAATGGAGCGGCGGCAGCAGCATCAGCAGAAGAAGGAAAAGGAGGAGTAGACAACTGCAGCGAAAAGGTGGGTCTGTCTATCTATCTGACCCGGCGTGGCTTCGCCCAGCTCCTGGCGGGTAGCGTCTCATTAAATTCATACAACAAAAAAAGTAACTTAAAAGAATGTCCTTCCACACACCATCCATTATTTTTAATGAAAACTCTTTCTAATCATCTGCATGACTACAGTAACTTCTTAAGCAAAAAAAGATGAGTTACAATGTTATGCATTGTGCATTATTTTTATGAAAACTTTGAAAATGCCTTACAGATTGTATCATTATTTATTATAACTCATATGCCGGTACATAACTATGGACAAAGAGTTTATAAATCTTTGAAAACGATGCCACAATATGACTATAAGTTATACAGAAAAGTTATGCCCCTTGAAATAACTTTTACAGAGTTAGGTCCCCTGAGATATATGAAATTATAATGAAAAATGAAAAATGAAATAATACTGAGTAAGCAGGCGATTTCACACTAAAAAAATATCACAGTTGGCAGCTCTGGAATGAAAGGAAGGCGTGTAGAAAATTTCATCTCAATCGGATGGACCGTTCGCGAACGCATAAAGGACATACATAAATACGGAGATTGCCTTTTATATATAAGATACTAGCTGACCCTGCCCGGCTTCGCCCAGTCACTGGTGGGGAGCATCTCATTTAATTCATATAAGTAGTCATATAAGTTCTCGTTCCCGTTACCGACTGTCTGTCTGTCTGTCTGTCTGTCTTCTGTCTGTCTGTCTGACCCGGCCCGGCATTGCCCAGCTCCTGGTGTGGAGCATCTCATTTAATTCATATAAGTAGTCATATAAGTTCCCGTTCCCGACTATCTGTCTGTCTGTCTGTCTGTCTGTCTATCTGTCTGCCTGACCCTGTCCGGCTTCGCCCAGTCCCTGGTGGGGAGCATCTCATTTAATTCATATAAGTAGTCATATAAGTTCTCATTAAATTCATACAACAAAAAAAGTAACTTAAAAGAATGTCCTTCCACACACCATCCATTATTTTTAATGAAAACTCTTTCTAATCACCTGCATGACTACAGTAACTTCTTAAGCAAATAAAGATGAGTTACAATGTTATGCATTGTGCATTATTTTTATGAAAACTTTGAAAATGCCTTACAGATTGTATCATTATTTATTATAACTCATATGCCGGTACATAACTATGGACACAGAGTTTATAAATCTTTGAAAACGATGCCACAATATGACTATAAGTTATACAGAAAAGTTATGCCCCTTGAAATAACTTTTACGGAGTTAGGTCCCCTGAAATATATGAAATTATAATGAAAAATGAAAAATGAAATAATACTGAGTAAGCAGGCGATTTCACACTAACAAAATATCACAGTTGGCAGCTCTAGAATGAAAGGAAGGCGTGTAGAAAATTTCATCTCAATCGGATGGGCCGTTCGCGAACACATAAAGGACATACATAGATACATACAGACGATCCTTATTTATATATAAGATTGAGCACTCACCCTTCCAACCAGTTCTAGCTATAATGGTCTGGGCCTTAATTTCTTACGACCAAATTGGAGTCCACACTATCTCTCTAAAAGAATTGAAGTAAATGAAAGAGTGTGTGTAATACGTTGGACGTGAGCAACCCTTCCTGCGCCTGCTCTGTGTTCTGATTGGTCAACTCCTGCAGTTTCATTGGTTGACCCCTGACCCCCCTGTTATGCAAGCTGTGGGCTCGCTGAGCGTACCATGACGTGGCATTTTGTCCGGTGTTAACCATTTTGACTGCTCCGCGCATAATTTTCTGCTAACATTTTCCTCCCTTTTATCCGTTCTTATAAGTGTAGTATTCCTTACTCCTTGGTTATAAGAAAATGGGAAGGAATTCCATGTAAGTTCACCACAATGATGAAGATGACGAAACAGAGTTAACACATATCATGCTGTTTGTTGATTATGTATGCCAAGCCTCATGAAATATATGACTTGTACACAGTGAGAAGTTTGACGAGGATGTCCAGGCCTACAAGGCAGGAAAGAAGACCACAGAAGAGACCAGTCTGTACAAGACCAAGCACGTGGTCTGTGGGATCCTCACCCGGCTGGAACTCCTGCTGCATGTCAGCAGTGTGCCTGTGGATGCTCAGTCGGCCCTGACCCGCACCATGTCCCACACTCAGGGCTTCAAGGGTCAGTATGTTTCATCATTGTCATTGTCGTCATTGTCACTGTCATCATCATCATCCCTGTCATCATCATAATCGTCATCAAGGCTGTCATCACCGTTATCATCATCATCATTACCATCATTATCATGTTTATCATCATCATCATCATCATTGTCATTGTTATCATCATCATCGCCGTCATTGTCATCAGCATTGTCATCATCATCATCTTCCACTTTTGTCATCAAGCTTTGTGAGGAGGAATAGTTGTCCCTCCAGCGCTTGATGGATGGCACTGAATAGTTTCATTCCGTGTGATTGTACAATGTCTTTGATGTCAGTAATCCATTATCTTCTCAGGCGCCCTCTTGCTCTCATATCTGATCTTCTTTGATGTAGCGCCACTACTGGTAGTTTATGGTGTTGCATTCTAACAAGATGGCCGAACCATTTGATCTTCTGTCTTTCAATACATGTGGCACAAGATGTTGATCCCATTGTCTGACTGATAACATCATTTCTTACTCAGTTAAGTTGGCAGCTCTCCTTAAGCATCTTATCTCACAGGTGTCGATTTTGCGTAAGTGCCATTTGGATAATGTTCAAGTTTGACATTGGTAGCATAGGGTTGGTGTGAATATGCTATTTATTATCTGTCGTTTTGTGGACATAGGTATATTTGGATGTTTCAGTATAGGTGATAGTTGATATATAAGCATGCTTGCTTTTTGACATCTGATTTCAATTTCTCTATCTATCCTGCCATCTTCCTGCCATCCTGCCTGTGATCATACTTCCAAGATATTTAAATTCTTTAACGTGTTTCAGAGTTGTATTATTTATCAGTATATTTAATGGACCAGGAGATCTGCTAAATTGCATTTGTTCAGTTTTGGCTGTATTTGTATTCATATTGTATCTGCTGCATGTCGAACTCAGCTTGTCAGTATGTTTAACTACCAACAATTATGATTGTATTAATACAATTTCTTTGTGTGTTATAATTTGTGTACAAAAAGCAGCAGCTTAATGGTAGTGAACTTGATGCACAGTTCCCTGACATACGGAGCTGAGGGTTCACAATCAGCAACAGAAGATGTAGAAGCAGACTGCCTTGCATTGATTTCAGTGGTATGAATGTCAGTCTTTCAGAAAGCAGTGGCAAGCTACCGAACATGAAACTTGCCTAGTAAATCACAAACAACTAACTAAACATGTTGGGGTTGATTGTGACATCCTGTAAAGGACATACAACTAACTTCTGTTTTATTTTGTTTTAAACAATTGTTTACATATTTTTAGAGAAGTTGCCATCAGTGGTTTAGTAGATCTTATGTTGAGACAAAGTGTGTTTAAGTGCTACGTAGAACCTGTATTGTTGTGTGTGTGTGAAACATGGACAATTAACTGACAAGCTTGGAAACATCTAATGAAGGTGGAAATGTGGTTTTTGAGAAAAATGCAAAGAATACCATGGACGGACACAATATCAAATGAGACAGTCCCTGAAGAGGCAAATAGAAAACAGATTAATTGGAGAAATTAGATGTAGACTGTCAAGATTGTTTGGACATGTTATGAGGAGAAATGGGCATGAAAATTTGGTGACAACTGGCAAGCTTTATGGGAAGAGAGCAAGAGGAAGACAAAGGGATGGTTAGCATGGCATGGTCGGTACAAGAACAATGAGCTGATTAGAAGCTCTGGTGACTGTGTGAGATGGCAAACCATGACCGCCTAAGCCTGTCGGCATGGGACTTGATGATGGTGAGATTATATATTCAAAGAGAAATTCTGTCAGTGATTCATAAGATCTTATATATATATATATGTTACGAGAAATTGCCATCAACATTTCGAAAGATCTAATGAAATTGATGTTGCTTATATTATTACTTATTGATATTATTTTAAGACAAGTTGCCATCAGTGTGTCAGATGATCAGAGGGGAGGTTTATATACTTTAAGAGAGATTGTTATCAGTGTTTCAAAGATCTAATTACAAGATTATATTTTAAGAGAAATTACCATGAATATTTCAGTAAATTTTGATCACTATTTCAGAAGATCTGATGGTGAGATCCGACACGGATGTGTCCCATCCTATTCAAGCATTCAGCCGCAGCATGTCTGCACCTGTTGGAATTGACCCAGATGAATCTTTGACCTTCAAATATCAGAGGTAATCTTGACAAACATATGGGTGATCGTCGTATTTTGCCCATCTCCCAGAGAAGCATCTACTCCCAACCAGTTCAACCCTCAACCAGTTTAACCCTTTACCATTTCAACCCTCAACCAGGTCAACCCTCAACCAGCTCAATCCTCAACCAGTTCAATCCTCAACCAGTTTAACCCTCAACCAGCTCAACCCTCAACTAGTTCAACCAGGTCAAACCTCAACCAGGTCAAACCTCAACCAGTTCAACCCTCAACCAATTCAACTCTCAACCAGGTCAAACCTCAACCAGCTCAACCCATAACCAGTTCAACCCATAACCAGTTCAACCATCAACCAGTTCAACCCTCACCACTTCAACCGTCACCCACTTCAACCGTCAACTAGTTCAACCCTCAACCAGTTCAACCCTCAACCAGTTCAACTCTCAACCAGTTCAACCCTCAACCATTTCAACCCTTAACCAGTTCAACCCTCAACCATTTCAACCCTTAACCAGTTCAACTCTCAACCAGTTCAACCCTCAACCAGTTCAACCCTTAACCAGTTCAACTCTCAACCAGTTCAACCCTCAACCATTTCAACCCTTAACCAGTTCAACTCTCAACCAGTTCAACCCTCAACCAGTTCAACCCTTAACCAGTTCAACCCTCAACCAGTTCAACTCTCAACCAGTTCAACCCTCAACCATTTCAACCCTTAACCAGTTCAACTCTCAACCAGTTCAACCCTCAACCAGTTCAACCCTTAACCAGTTCAACCCTCAACCAGTTCAACCCTCAACCAGTTCAACCCTCAACCAGTTCAACCCTCAACCAGTTCAACCCTCAAGCAGTGTACCTTTTGCTGTCCCCTGTAGCTCTTCCATGCCCTACCCATATTATACATCTGTCTTTGATTCTCTTCTTCCTGAGTTTCTAGGGCTGCCATGATTTCTACTACTTATTTGCCATGTTCTCCCCTGATCAGATCTTAGTCAGATATGACTCAGCTACTGTGTGACTGTAGACGGTACTACCTACTTTCTGTTAGCACTGAATGTTGGGCGGACATCACCAAACCCGACACCCCAATTGTGCCAGTGACTTTGGGCATAGGAGCGCAATTAATATATTTATCTTGGTGAGGAAATGCAACCTAAGATTAAATATCATGGCAGGGCAGACCCAGGCCTTAAGCCGTGGCCGGCAACTGGTCTAGGATGGAAGCACTGACAGGTGGGCAGTTAAAGCATTGATTTGCTGATCCGGCAGCTTCTGCAGCTGGTCTTGTTCCAGATGTATTGGTGTTAACGTTTCCTCTGGAGTAAACTAGACAGACAGAAAAAAGGATCATACTGCATGGGTAACTCATGGTCTCTACAATTCCACCCAGGCTTTATGCTATGGGGAGGTATAACTCCATCCTTGGTCCCCGCCATGGGTTGTAGTTATTATGCCCTTTTAAAGCACAATGTAACAAACTATCATCTGTCAAGATAACAAGATGCCAGTAAAAGGTATTTACCATGTTCCGCCCATATTATCCATCTATCTCTAAAAACCTGTTTTACTGTAGGGCAATGAATCTTGGAACATAACTGAACAAATTAGGAAGAACTTAGAAGCCACAGAGATGTGGTTCTTGAGACAAATGTTGATAATTATTTGTACTGTCACAGTAAGTAACAACAATTGCCAGTAAGGGCCAATGAAACTATAACATTATATACAATAATAAGAAAGAGACAAACAGCTTTCTTTGGCCATGTGATGAGAAGAGAGACATTGGATAACATCGTGACAACTGGAAAGTTCAGTGGGAAAATAGGCAGTGGCAGACCAAGAGAAATGCTTCTGGATAGACTGAGATGGTGGCATGGAAGCATAGAATATCAGCAGAGCTGATCTAGAACACTAAAGACCGAGATCTGTGGAGAGACATGAATGCCTACGTCAGCTGTCAGGCCACATGATGACATCTCTAATTCTCGTCTCTGTCTCTGTATGTATACTGTATATATGATATTGTTGCTAATGGTTCTCAGAATCTCAGTTTCTCATTGTGGAACTTTCTGATAACATGAGCAGTTTGTCTCGGAATGTCATTTCACATGCTTCAGTTCTTCTCCTGTGTGTTTGTGTTAGGTACTGGCAACACAGATGTGGTAGAACTGAGACTGCATGATGCTCACAGTTGAAGTGCATGTTAGTCATTCCCATAGTGACCACCATCAGCAGCCATTGCAGCCACAAGAGCTAACTGCCTCAAGCCAGTAACCTCACCTTGTACAGGGTGTATTTTTAATGACCGTGCAGTGTTTGAAAATATTGCAGGTCCAAGTTTTGTATTTACCTATTATGTTGCATGAACTTTACAGAGGGTGAATAAAAAACTTGGACCAGCAATATTTTCAAACCTGCACAGTCATTAAAAATACACTCTATAGTTGCCCTTCCATGTCCTGTACCTTGTAGTTGCCCTTCCATGTTCTGCACATTGTAGTTGTCTTTCCTCCACCTTGTAGTTGTCCTTCCATGTTCTGCACATTGTAGTTGTCTTTCCTCCACCTTGTAGTTGTCCTTCCATGTTCCGCACCTTGTAGTTGCCCTTCCATGTCCTGCACCTTGTAGTTGCCCTTCCATGTCCTGCACCTTGTAGTTGTCCTTCCATGTCCTGTACCTTGTAGTTGCCCTTCCATGTCCTGCACCTTGTAGTTGTCCTTCCATGTCCTGTACCTTGTAGTTGCCCTTCCATGTCCTGTACCTTGTAGTTGTCCTTCCATGTCCTGTACCTTGTAGTTGCCCTTCCATGTCCTGCACCTTGTAGTTGCCCTTCCATGTCCTGCACCTTGTAGTTGCCCTTCCATGTCCTGCACCTTGTAGTTGTCTTTCCTCCACCTTGTAGTTGCCCTTCCATGTCCTGCCACCTTGTAGTTGCCCTTCCATGTCCTGCACCTTGTAGTTGTCTTTCCTCCACCTTGTAGTTGTCCTTCCATGCCCTGTACCTGTAGTTGCCCTTCCATGTCCTGCCACCTTGTAGTTGCCCTTCCATGTCCTCCACCTTGTGGTTGTCTTTCCTCCACCTTGTAGTTGCCCTTCCATGTCCTCCACCTTGTAGTTGTCTTTCCTCCACCTTGTAGTTGTCCTTCCATGTCCTGTACCTTGTAGTTGCCCTTCCATGTCCTCCACCTTGTAGTTGCCCTTCCATGTCCTCCACCTTGTAGTTGCCCTTCCATGTCCTGTACCTTGTAGTTGCCCTTCCATGTCCTGTACCTTGTAGTTGCCCTTCCATGTCCTCCACCTTGTAGTTGCCCTTCCATGTCCTCCACCTTGTAGTTGTCCTTCCATGTCCTCCACCTTGTAGTTGCCCTTCCATGTCCTCCACCTTGTAGTTGCCCTTCCATGTCCTCCACCTTGTAGTTGCCCTTCCATGTCCTGTACCTTGTAGTTGCCCTTCCATGTCCTGTACCTTGTAGTTGCCCTTCCATGTCCTCCACCTTGTAGTTGTCCTTCCATGTTCCGCACCTTTTGGTTGTATGTTCTGCACCTTGTAGTTGCCCTTCCATGTCCTCCACCTTGTAGTTGTCCTTCCATGTTCCGCACCTTTTGGTTGTCTTTCCTCCACCTTGTAGTTGTCCTTCCATGTCCTGCACCTTGTAGTTGTCCTTCCATGTCCTGCACCTTGTAGTTGCCCTTCCATGTCCTGCACCTTGTAGTTGCCCTTCCATGTCCTCCACCTTGTGGTTGTCTTTCCTCCACCTCATAGTTGCCCTTCCATGTCCTGCACCTTGTAGTTGTCCTTCCATGTCCTGCACCTTGTAGTTGCCCTTCCATGTCCTGCACCTTGTGGTTGTCTTTCCTCCACCTCATAGTTGCCCTTCCATGTCCTGCACCTTGTAGTTGCCCTTCCATGTCCTGCACCTTGTAGTTGTCCTTCCATGTCCTGCACCTTGTAGTTGTCCTTCCATGTCCTGCACCTTGTAGTTGTCCTTCCATGTCCTGCACCTTGTAGTTGTCCTTCCATGTCCTGCACCTTGTAGTTGTCCTTCCATGTCCTGCACCTTGTAGTTGTCCTTCCATGTCCTGCACCTTGTGGTTGTCTTTCCTCCACCTCATAGTTGCCCTTCCATGTCCTGCACCTTGTAGTTGCCCTTCCATGTCCTGCACCTTGTAGTTGCCCTTCCATGTCCTGCACCTTGTAGTTGTCCTTCCATGTCCTGCACCTCATAGTTGCCCTTCCATGTCCTGCACCTTGTAGTTGTCCTTCCATGTCCTGCACCTTGTAGTTGTCCTTCCATGTCCTCCACCTTGTGGTTGTCTTTCCTCCACCTTGTAGTTGCCCTTCCATGTCCTCCACCTTGTGGTTGTCTTTCCTCCACCTTGTAGTTGTCCTTCCATGTCTTCCACCTTGTGGTTGTCTTTCCTCCACCTTGTAGTTGCCCTTCCATGTCCTCCACCTTGTGGTTGTCTTTCCTCCACCTTGTAGTTGCCCTTCCATGTCCTCCACCTTGTAGTTGTCTTTCCTCCACCTTGTAGTTGCCCTTCCATGTCCTGCACCTTGTAGTTGCCCTTCCATGTCCTGCACCTTGTAGTTGTCTTTCCTCCACCTTGTAGTTGTCCTTCCATGCCCTGTACCTTGTAGTTGCCCTTCCATGTCCTGCACCTTGTAGTTGCCCTTCCATGTCCTCCACCTTGTGGTTGTCTTTCCTCCACCTTGTAGTTGCCCTTCCATGTCCTCCACCTTGTAGTTGTCTTTCCTCCACCTTGTAGTTGTCCTTCCATGTCCTGTACCTTGTAGTTGCCCTTCCATGTCCTCCACCTTGTAGTTGCCCTTCCATGTCCTCCACCTTGTAGTTGCCCTTCCATGTCCTGTACCTTGTAGTTGCCCTTCCATGTCCTGTACCTTGTAGTTGCCCTTCCATGTCCTCCACCTTGTAGTTGCCCTTCCATGTCCTCCACCTTGTAGTTGTCCTTCCATGTCCTCCACCTTGTAGTTGCCCTTCCATGTCCTCCACCTTGTAGTTGCCCTTCCATGTCCTCCACCTTGTAGTTGCCCTTCCATGTCCTGTACCTTGTAGTTGCCCTTCCATGTCCTGTACCTTGTAGTTGCCCTTCCATGTCCTCCACCTTGTAGTTGTCCTTCCATGTTCCGCACCTTTTGGTTGTATGTTCTGCACCTTGTAGTTGCCCTTCCATGTCCTCCACCTTGTAGTTGTCCTTCCATGTTCCGCACCTTTTGGTTGTCTTTCCTCCACCTTGTAGTTGTCCTTCCATGTCCTGCACCTTGTAGTTGTCCTTCCATGTCCTGCACCTTGTAGTTGCCCTTCCATGTCCTGCACCTTGTAGTTGCCCTTCCATGTCCTCCACCTTGTGGTTGTCTTTCCTCCACCTCATAGTTGCCCTTCCATGTCCTGCACCTTGTAGTTGTCCTTCCATGTCCTGCACCTTGTAGTTGCCCTTCCATGTCCTGCACCTTGTGGTTGTCTTTCCTCCACCTCATAGTTGCCCTTCCATGTCCTGCACCTTGTAGTTGCCCTTCCATGTCCTGCACCTTGTAGTTGTCCTTCCATGTCCTGCACCTTGTAGTTGTCCTTCCATGTCCTGCACCTTGTAGTTGTCCTTCCATGTCCTGCACCTTGTAGTTGTCCTTCCATGTCCTGCACCTTGTAGTTGTCCTTCCATGTCCTGCACCTTGTAGTTGTCCTTCCATGTCCTGCACCTTGTGGTTGTCTTTCCTCCACCTCATAGTTGCCCTTCCATGTCCTGCACCTTGTAGTTGCCCTTCCATGTCCTGCACCTTGTAGTTGCCCTTCCATGTCCTGCACCTTGTAGTTGTCCTTCCATGTCCTGCACCTCATAGTTGCCCTTCCATGTCCTGCACCTTGTAGTTGTCCTTCCATGTCCTGCACCTTGTAGTTGTCCTTCCATGTCCTCCACCTTGTGGTTGTCTTTCCTCCACCTTGTAGTTGCCCTTCCATGTCCTCCACCTTGTGGTTGTCTTTCCTCCACCTTGTAGTTGTCCTTCCATGTCTTCCACCTTGTGGTTGTCTTTCCTCCACCTTGTAGTTGCCCTTCCATGTCCTCCACCTTGTGGTTGTCTTTCCTCCACCTTGTAGTTGCCCTTCCATGTCCTCCACCTTGTAGTTGTCTTTCCTCCACCTTGTAGTTGTCCTTCCATGTCCTGTACCTTGTAGTTGTCCTTCCTTGTTCCGCACCTTGTAGTTGCCCTTCCATGTCCTCCAACTTGTAGTTGCCCTTCCATGTCCTCCACCTTGTGGTTGTCTTTCCTCCACCTTGTAGTTGCCCTTCCATGTCCTCCACCTTGTAGTTGTCTTTCCTCCACCTTGTAGTTGTCCTTCCATGTCCTGTACCTTGTAGTTGTCCTTCCATGCTCCGCACCTTGTAGTTGTCCTTCCATGTCCTCCACCTTGTAGTTGCCCTTCCATGTCCTCCACCTTGTAGTTGTCTTTCCTCCACCTTGTAGTTGTCCTTCCATGTCCTGCACCTTGTAGTTGCCCTTCCATGTCCTCCACCTTGTAGTTGTCCTTCCATGTCCTCCACCTTGTGGTTGTCTTTCCTCCACCTTGTAGTTGTCCTTCCATGTCCTGCACCTTGTAGTTGCCCTTCCATGTCCTGCACCTTGTAGTTGTCCTTCCATGTCCTCCACCTTGTAGTTGCCCTTCCATGTCCTCCACCTTGTGGTTGTCTTTCCTCTACCTTGTAGTTGTCCTTCCATGTTCCGCACCTTGTGGTTGTCTTTCCTCCACCTTGTAGTTGCCCTTCCATGTCCTCCACCTTGTGGTTGTCTTTCCTCCACCTTGTAGTTGTCCTTCCATGTCCTGCACCTTGTAGTTGTCCTTCCATGTCCTGCACCTTGTAGTTGTCCTTCCATGTTCCGCACCTTATAGTTACCCTTCCATGTCCTGCACCTTGTAGTTGTCCTTCCATGTCCTGTACCTTGTAGTTGTAGCAATTTCAGAATTATCGCCCTTTTCGGCGCTCTCCTCTATTTTATTTTGTACTTTCGCGAACTTTTTCCTGCGTCTTCGCACGATGACTTCCGGTGTGACATGGACTGCTATAAGACCAAAAAAAAACGAAAGCAGTGTGGTACGATCAAAGGGGAAGTTATTCTCATATATTTAGAATTGGTTCGGCTAGCTAACCGCCAAGTTATTAAACCAAAAAAACGATTTATCTGGATTATATTTGGTTCTTTTCACGATTAGTAAGGTAATTTGTCTTATAACTCATGTATTTGAAAATTCCCTTCATTTTTTCTTCCATATTTGAATTCCCCGTTCAATTTTACATAAATATGAAGAGTTTCAACATTCCAGGTGTTTGCAGACGTTCAGGACAAAATATTTAGTGACATGGCCACGGCCGGCCGTCATACTCATACTCCGATTGCGGCGCCGATACAATAAACTATAGCGGACCTGTATTTATTTACAATTAGAACTGGTAATTTAAGTACTAACATTAAACAGAATACAAATGTCATGTGTAGCAGTAATGTATCTGTGTACTTGCATAATATTTCAGCATTTTACATGACTGAAAATAATTTTCAAAGCCAGTTTTCAGACCCGTCTGTAAACTTGTAAGGTGTTAAGTAAGGAGTACTTTTTTTCTTGCAGCACTTAATTATTTAAATTTAAATACAGTACTGTAAAATAAGTTATATGCTTTAAATAAGTTAGTATTTAATTTTTAATTGCTGACTATTAATTAATTATTTGATACAGAACAGTGTGCTATAATTGTAGAGCAGAAGGTAGAAATCAATTTTTGTGAACAGTTAATTAATTATTTTAATATTTAATATTTTAATTTTTTTATTATTTAATATCTTAATTAATTAACTGCTGCTTAATTTGTGCAGCAGTCACAAACTTAGTTACTTACATTAATGTTTATAATATTTAGTCAACAAAAGAAAGCTGTCGCAATGCAGTTAGTACATTAAGACAATATGATACATTTTCATGAATTGTTCTTTCACTAACGACGAACATTTCACATGACATTTAATTAATATAATAAATGTGCAGCTATTTTTAACTAGCAATTAGGTCACAGCACATCATAACAAAAAGTCTTATAAGTCAAGTGCATCTTTGTCAGAGACTCTGAGACTCTTGTGCTTTGTACGATGCTTTCGCCAGGCCTCCGTGTGGAAAGAGACTGAGAAAACCTGGTGCAATGAAGTTGATCCTCTCATTCCTCTCGACATTCTATCGAAAGAGGAATGTGACCTTCACTTTCCTGTTACCAAATCATAAGTAGAAACCCCATTTTAAAATATTCTCTGTATATGCAAATACTAATAATAATCATCATCAAGTGCTGGCTGGCGTAGGCGTTCATGGCTTTCCACAGATCTCGGTCTTTGGTGTTCTGGATCCTAATACTAAATTATATTATACACCTGCATTATACACCTGAGAGAAGTGAGGAGTCTCGTTCATGCCAACGAACCAGGCAAGCTAATACAGGAAAGTACTCTTACTAATAATTTACATATATTTCTTCTTTTCGTTCATCCGGAGTGTTTTTTCAGATGTGATTGCGATGTGTCTGTTATGCGCCCTTGGGCCGAAACCCGTAGGCCAACACATCGACTTTAGCGTGCTTTTTTGACCAGGTAGCATTCCTGGGAGACTCTCACTTTTGTGGTGCCATCTACAACCATGCTGGCCAAGTTAGAACGGTCGAAGACAACGGTCATCCCTCAAAGGAAGGCAGGGACAGTCCATAGCATTTTCCGCCATCCAAGGTTGCTTCCATAGTTGCAGGGCCGACACATAACGCCCTGGATCTGGGCTCACCGAGGGAAATCGTCACGTCCTGCTCATGGCTGCTTTAAATCCTCACTTCAATATATTGGTCATTTCGTTTGCCCCGGGCCATTCCCGCACAAACCAGACAGGTTTGCAGACGGTATCCACTCAGCGAGTTTTCGGACATGTGCTTGTCGTTGCGCCCGTCAGAGCTGTTCCAGGCACGACAGACATTCGGAAAACTACCTAGTCAGAGCTGTTCCGAACAAGAGCGGCATTCGGAACCTAGGTAGTCAGAGCTGTTCCTAGCACGAGAGACATTCGGACGAGACATTTCACTGGGACGTAATTGCGTAGTGTCAATTTTTAGTTTGCCACCCGTAGGACGACACTTCCGGCTTCCGGCGGGCATTTTTTAATGAGGTTAGCCTTCCTCGGGTTTCGAGACTCTTGTTTCGGCTTCCACACAGCAAGCTTTCGCTTCGGGCTGCCACGTAATGGATTCGCAAGACAGGCGTTCCATTTCGTGTCAACAAGACAATTTTCCACCTTTGACTACACTCACTCCATGAGTGTGGTTACAGACTATCGGACGTCTGCGAGACATGCAACCGAGGTGTTTTTCAACCTTTTTGTACTCGCTCACGAGGTAGGCTACATGTGCTGCCGGCTCAGCACCTTACCTCCGTGCGTCTGTGGGCGAGTAACGGTCAGGCCCTTTCATCCGGGGATATCTCATATCCCCCAGCTAAGAGCCATCGAACGAATCTGCGCCGAGCATGTAGCGTTCTCAGCACATCATCACAATTGTGATGTAGGTTTGTGTCGGCCAGGCTCTCACTTCCTAGAGTTTATGGCTTAGAGACGTTCAGCCATACACCTCGGATGGGAGCCTTAGAGGTTATGTCTGAACTGAGATTTAGGGATCGTTTGCCTGATTTTGACTGCTATCCTCAGTCTTACCTGCAGAGCAGCAGGTTGTGTCTCTCTTAGTCTGGTCCCTATCCCACGAGCCGTCCGATATGTAGTTTTCACCCATCGGCAAGCTCATGGGGTCGATGGGACATGCAAGCTCCCCCACCACGGCAAGGTGGAGACACATCGGGGGAGATTTACATATATTAAAAAAATTAGTTGTGAAACATAAAAAGCAATTAACCAAAGAATGGCCATCACTTGTGACACTCTTTCTTGAACTATTTCCTGCGACATTCAAGATTCTGCCTGTCACACCTACTTTGCCACAGCCTGTGTCAATTTGATAAAACAATTCAGGTGCACACCTTCCTGTGGTGAGTTTCTATATATTTGAATAACAAAGACACAAACAATAGATTGCACAATTTATTGCCTGGCATATTTCGCTACATCTCGTCAGGTACATACTGCAGAAATCACACAACTTACGTGAATTAACTAGATAAATCCTTCAAACTGAAATATACACATGTTCGCACAGTAATGTCAATTGTCTACCACAGTAATTTTAAACTGACTAACATGTCTTTCTGCTTGCACAAGGACGGCTTACGAAGGTTGATTATTATAGCTTCAGCAAACTTTAACAATCGACTACTTTGTGTGTTGAAGAACACACGGAAGGCACTGTCTCTTTCAACCACGTGACCGCTCTCGAGCACATGTCTCGCGACCGATGAAGCAGGATTGTTCCGGCGTGTTGGCCTGCCTAGGCTACCATCTTCTGTGTGTAGTATCTTGTCCACCCAATTCGGAATGTGCAGCTATTAAAATTATGTACCGCCGACATTCAATTCAACTTTCTAAACAAGTCATATCGCCAAATTGACCGAGTGGCCATGGGGAGCCCACTTGGACCTATTCATCTCCTCGGAAGGTTAGCTGGATGAAATATTTCACTTGCCTCTTTTTTATCTTTTTGTACTGAGACAAATCTGAAAATATAAAAAATATAAAATTACACAGAGTAATGAAGCTTACATAAAAGAATAACGAAAAACACAGGACGTTTTAACTAGCTTCATCAGCAAACAAATACCTACACAAAATACAATAAATAATCACGGAGAAGACCCTCCAGTGACTACATTGTTAATTAGGTCACGGCGCATCCTATCGAAAAATAAAATATACGTCAAGGTAGGCCTCGCCACCCCGGATGCAATGATATATGGCACAACGTTGTCCGTTTAAAAATAAACAAGCCATGGTAATAGAAGGCAAATAATAAACAATTGGCGGCCATTTTAAATTGTTAATTAGGTCACGGCGCATCCTATAAAAAAAATTAAAAATACGTCAAGGTAGGCCTCGCCGCCCCGGACGCAATGATATATGGCACAACGTTGTCCGTTTAAAAAGAAACAAGCCACGGTAATAGAAGGCAAATAATAAACAATTGGCGGCCATTTTAAATTGTTAATTAGGTCACGGCGTATCCTATAAAAAAAATTAAAAATACGTCAAGGTAGGCCTCGCCGCCCCAGACGCAATGATATATGGCACAACGTTGTCCGTTTAAAAATAAACAAGCCACGGTAATAGAAGACATAATTTCTCAGCTTCCAATCTTAGGGCCACGATAAATCCTGACATCAGTTAATTTATCATTGCACTTCCTGGTATTAAATTACGTCACCAGAAAATTCATAACTCCGCTTGGAATTAACGCACACTCTTCGTTGAGATACCGTTGGATTCGTCTTGTCAAGCTCTATCTAACTGGTATGATTTCATAAGTAAAAACCCAATTTTTAAATATTGACCAAAATTGCTAGTAGTTGCCCTTCCATGTCCTGCACCTTGTAGTTGCCCTTCCATGTCCTCCACCTTGTGGTTGTCTTTCCTCCACCTTGTAGTTGTCCTTCCATGTTCCGCACCTTGTAGTTGTCTTTCCTCCACCTTGTAGTTGTCCTTCCATGTTCCGCACCTTGTGGTTGTCTTTCCTCCACCTTGTAGTTGTCCTTCCATGTCCTCCACCTTGTAGTTGCCCTTCCATGTTCCGCACCTTTTGGTTGTATGTTCTGCACCTTGTAGTTGCCCTTCCATGTCCTCCACCTTGTAGTTGTCCTTCCATGTCCTGCACCTTGTAGTTGCCCTTCCATGTCCTCCACCTTGTAGTTGTCCTTCCATGTCCTGCACCTTGTAGTTGCCCTTCCATGTCCTGCACCTTGTAGTTGCCCTTCCATGTCCTGCACCTTGTGGTTGTCTTTCCTCCACCTCATAGTTGCCCTTCCATGTCCTGCACCTTGTAGTTGCCCTTCCATGTCCTGCACCTTGTAGTTTGTCCTTCCATGTCCTGCACCTTGTAGTTGTCCTTCCATGTCCTGCACCTTGTAGTTGTCCTTCCATGTCCTGCACCTTGTAGTTGTCCTTCCATGTCCTGCACCTTGTAGTTGTCCTTCCATGTCCTGCACCTTGTAGTTGTCCTTCCATGTCCTGCACCTTGTGGTTGTCTTTCCTCCACCTCATAGTTGCCCTTCCATGTCCTGCACCTTGTAGTTGCCCTTCCATGTCCTGCACCTTGTAGTTGTCCTTCCATGTCCTGCACCTTGTAGTTGTCCTTCCATGTCCTGCACCTCATAGTTGCCCTTCCATGTCCTGCACCTTGTAGTTGTCCTTCCATGTCCTGCACCTTGTAGTTGTCCTTCCATGTCCTCCACCTTGTGGTTGTCTTTCCTCCACCTTGTAGTTGCCCTTCCATGTCCTCCACCTTGTGGTTGTCTTTCCTCCACCTTGTAGTTGTCCTTCCATGTCTTCCACCTTGTGGTTGTCTTTCCTCCACCTTGTAGTTGCCCTTCCATGTCCTCCACCTTGTGGTTGTCTTTCCTCCACCTTGTAGTTGCCCTTCCATGTCCTCCACCTTGTAGTTGTCTTTCCTCCACCTTGTAGTTGTCCTTCCATGTCCTGTACCTTGTAGTTGTCCTTCCTTGTTCCGCACCTTGTAGTTGCCCTTCCATGTCCTCCAACTTGTAGTTGCCCTTCCATGTCCTCCACCTTGTGGTTGTCTTTCCTCCACCTTGTAGTTGCCCTTCCATGTCCTCCACCTTGTAGTTGTCTTTCCTCCACCTTGTAGTTGTCCTTCCATGTCCTGTACCTTGTAGTTGTCCTTCCATGCTCCGCACCTTGTAGTTGTCCTTCCATGTCCTCCACCTTGTAGTTGCCCTTCCATGTCCTCCACCTTGTAGTTGTCTTTCCCTCCACTTTGTAGTTGTCCTTCCATGTCCTGCACCTTGTAGTTGCCCTTCCATGTCCTCCACCTTGTAGTTGTCCTTCCATGTCCTCCACCTTGTGGTTGTCTTTCCTCCACCTTGTAGTTGTCCTTCCATGTCCCTGCACCTTGTAGTTGCCCTTCCATGTCCTGCACCTTGTAGTTGTCCTTCCATGTCCTCCACCTTGTAGTTGCCCTTCCATGTCCTCCACTTGTGGTTGTCTTTCCTCTACCTTGTAGTTGTCCTTCCATGTTCCGCACCTTGTGGTTTGTCTTTCCTCCACCTTGTAGTTTGCCCTTCCATGTCCTCCACCTTGTGGTTGTCTTTCCTCCACCTTGTAGTTGTCCTTCCATGTCTGCACCTTGTAGTTGTCCTTCCATGTCCTGCACCTTGTAGTTGTCCTTCCATGTTCCGCACCTTATAGTTACCCTTCCATGTCCTGCACCTTTGTAGTTGTCCTTCCATGTCCTGTACCTTGTAGTTTGTAGCAATTTCAGAATTATCGCCCTTTTCGGCGCTCTCCTCTATTTTATTTTGTACTTTCGCGAACTTTTTCCTGCGTCTTCGCACGATGACTTCCGGTGTGACATGGACTGCTATAAGACCAAAAAAAACGAAAGCAGTGTGGTACGATCAAAGGGGAAGTTATTCTCATATATTTAGAATTGGTTCGGCTAGCTAACCGCCAAGTTATTAAACCAAAAAAACGATTTATCTGGATTATATTTGGTTCTTTTCACGATTAGTAAGGTAATTTGTCTTATAACTCATGTATTTGAAAATTCCCTTCATTTTTTCTTCCATATTTGAATTCCCCGTTCAATTTTACATAAATATGAAGAGTTTCAACATTCCAGGTGTTTGCAGACGTTCAGGACAAAATATTTAGTGACATGGCCACGGCCGCCGCATACTCATACTCCGATTGCGGCGCCGATACAATAAACTATAGCGGACCTGTATTTATTTACAATTAGAACTGGTAATTTAAGTACTAACATTAAACAGAATACAAATGTCATGTGTAGCAGTAATGTATCTGTTGTACTTGCATAATATTTCAGCATTTACATGACTGAAAATAATTTTCAAAGCCAGTTTTCAGACCCGTCTGTAAACTTGTAAGGTGTTAAGTAAGGAGTACTTTTTTTCTTGCAGCACTTAATTATTTAAATTTAAATACAGTACTGTAAAATAAGTTATATGCTTTAAATAAGTTAGTATTTAATTTTTAATTGCTGACTATTAATTAATTATTTGATACAGAACAGTGTGCTATAATTGTAGAGCAGAAGGTAGAAATCAATTTTTTGTGAACAGTTAATTAATTATTTTAATATTTAATAATTTTAAATTTTTTTATTATTTTAATATCTTAATTAATTAACTGCTGCTTAATTTGTGCAGCAGTCACAAACTTAGTTACTTACATTAATGTTTATATATTTAGTCAACAAAAGAAAGCTGTCCGCAATGCAGTTAGTACATTATAAGACAATATGATACATTTTCATGAATTGTTCTTTCACTAACGACGAACATTTCACATGACATTTAATTAATATAATAATGTGCAGCTATTTTTAACTAGCAATTAGGTCACAGCACATCATAACAAAAAGTCTTATAAGTCAAGTGCATCTTTGTCAGAGACTCTGAGACTCTTGTGCTTTGTACGATGCTTTCGCCAGGCCTCCGTGTGGAAAGAGACTGAGAAAACCTGGTGCAATGAAGTTGATCCTCTCATTCCTCTCGACATTCTATCGAAAGAGGAATGTGACCTTCACTTTCCTGTTACCAAATCATAAGTAGAACCCCATTTTAAAATATTCTCTGTATATGCAAATACTAATAATAATCATCATCAAGTGCTGGCTGGCGTAGGCGTTCATGGCTTTCCACAGATCTCGGTCTTTGGTGTTCTGGATCCTAATACTAAATTATATTATACACCCTGCATTAATACACCTGAGAGGAAGTGAGGAGTCTCGTTCATGCCAACGAACCAGGCAAGCTAATACAGGAAAGTACTCTTACTAATAATTTACATATATTCTTTCGTTCCTCCGGAGTGTTTTTTCAGATGTGATTGCGATGTGTCTGTTATGCGCCCTTGGGCCGAAACCCGTAGGCCAACACATCGACTTTAGCGTGCTTTTTGACCAGGTAGCATTCCTGGGAGACTCTCACTTTTGTGGTGCCATCTACAACCATGCTGGCCAAGTTAGAACGGTCGAAGACAACGTCATCCCTCAAGGAAGGCATGGGACAGTCCATAGCATTTTTCCGCCATCCAAGGTTGCTTCCATAGTTGCAGGGCCGACACATAACGCCCTGGATCTGGGCTCACCGAGGGAAATCGTCACGTCCTGCTCATGGCTGCTTTAAATCCTCACTTCAATATATTGGTCATTTCGTTTGCCCCGGGCCATTCCCGCACAAACCAGACAGGTTTGCAGACGGTATCCACTCAGCGAGTTTCGGACATGTGCTTGGGGCGTTGGGCCCGTCCGTT
>JACEFZ010012801.1:0-12315 GCA_014155875.1 Cepaea nemoralis
TTTTTTTTGCCGAGAATGTTCTGCATGTTACGTGCCTGCCTGTATAGTCGGTAGGCTTTATAAATTTCTCTTTAGACCAATAAGTGAGCTTCCCGTGTCCCGAAGGACTGAGCGACTTCCCATTCACTATCCTTGATGGACGTTTATTCTGCCTTTGGAATCTACTACCAAATTAGCTTCTTCATTGCAATAGGAATGGAGTGCCCGCATGTTAAAATGCCATTTCATAAAAGTTTTTTAAAACAGTACATTTATTGTGTTAAACATATAAAAAGCCTGTGCTGAGTTCCGGGATGTTTTTCTTTGTTCTTCATCTGACGATAACTGTCAAAAAAGGCGGCATTTGCTTTGTTGGTCTTTGCCTCCCTTTACAATCATGCGATAAGGTCGTACGCCTTACAGAGGAAACATTTACGCAAATTTCTGAAGGATCACGCTCCTTTCTTGTCTTTTTCATTTTTTGTAGAAAAGTATGATATGCGGGTTCTTGTCACACACCACTTGATGGTGTAAAATTTTTACAATACTACAGTGACTATACTTCTCAGATGTGGGCTTATGAGGTTTCTGCCTACTATAGGGTTTGTCATGTTAGCCGATGCTAAAAAATTTATGTCAGTAGCTTCACTGGCGAAACAATGTTTTTTGGCTGTGAAATGCCGAACCACGTCTCTCAATCTCATCTACCTATGCATTCATTCTCTTGCAAAAATTTGGAAAATGCTGAGGGAATGGATGAATGACTTTTCTCTGATATCAGATCTTCAATTTTTGAAATTTTTGTCAATTTTGGCTGAAGTCCATTTGGTAAATATCTCGGACTAAGCAGAGGTATCAGAAAACTTTGAGTGGGGTTTTGGGCTCACTTGCTGAATTTTTCTCTGTAACCTGCCTCATCTAACATAAAATGTGCCATAATCTTTGATTTTAGATAATGGTAATCTTTTCTGGGTCTTTGGGATAGTCTAAATGACTTTAAGAGGCTCCCCTAAAACTCCTCATATAAATAATTTCCATTCAGCAGTGGACCGGGTTTAATGGTCCTTTAAAAGTCTCAAATTTGGGTAAAGGCTGCAATGCATTCACCCGAGGTATAATTACGTACTATACCTTGGTTTTTTGTACTGGTTTTCTTTCTCCAGTCTCTCAGATTTCTTAGACTCTTTGTTAATGGCCGCTCAGTATAAAGTTTTTTAAAATCTTTAGCGCCCTTCAGTTCTTCTCTCTTACTCTGAGCTGCTATTTCAATTTTCTTCAGCTCAATATCTAATTCGGCTTGTTTTGCTGCGGTTGCTGCCTCTGCTTGCTTTAAGGCTGTTTCTGCCTCTACTTGCTTGGCCGCTCTTTCAGCTGCTCCTTTCATCGCTTTAGTAGCTTTCTCGCGAAGGTGTTCCGAGTATTTATTCTCACTCCACTTCATTAACTCATCTCCTGTTAACTTTAACTTTAACCCCATATCGATGAAATCATTTAATGAAGACATGATGGAAAATGCAAATGAAATACCAGCCACACAATTTGTTACAAGTGGTTAGTAAGTAGACAATTTACAATTGTGTTCTATTGACAATACGTGCCTAAATTTGCATCCTAAAGTATATGAAAAGAAAAATATACTCAAGTGCACCGGATGCGGTGAAGAACGGTTGGAAATCGGGCTAGGAACTGTAGGGTCGCTACTTCAAACACAAATGACCCTCTACGGCAAAGGGTTTCAGATGGCACAGAAACCTGCTTGTTTTTTGGAGGAAATAAATTAGCGTCTATTTGATGTGGTGTGCCTGCTTGTCACTAAGTTTTGATTAGGTTTGTATGGCGTTGAGTGTAATTGTAGGTCGTAACTTTGTCAGTCACCAACAATTTTTTTTTCACAACACAAGTCACTTTCTTTCCAAAACTTTCTGCTTTCCACAACTCAATTCACAAAGACAATCTAAATATATCTCAACACGCTACAACATTGATGACACATCAAGTACATCAAGATGACATTCAGTAAGGACATAGACATCAAGTTTACAAGATGGCGACAAGGTCACAATGGCGACAAGTTTACAATGTCGACAAGGTCAAAACGGTGACAAGTTTCACAATCACAAATGTTTTACACGTTTACAAGATCAAACAATATGTATGCACTGTACAATTACATTTAGTCTCCATGTTTAAATAATGTAATAATATCTATCAAAATGAGCCTTCAACGATCACATTTACATGTACAATAAAGTTGGACAAAAATTCTAAGTTCACAACTCTAAGTTTAAATGTTAAATTATCTAAACTACGTTCATTTCAATCCCGGACGAATGCCACCACGTCCACACATGTCAGGGTCTTAAACCTGGCTCGTTTTTCCTAACACATGTGAGACAGTATAAGTACAACGTGATTTGATTTGAGACTCAACGACACAACGTTCAATGGATTTATTTACAGATCAAATACCATACGATGATCATTACAAGATATATGTTATACTTCAATACACTTACATACACAATACAGCTCACAGTCTATCTCTCAAGATGAACAGACACTCGACTTTCGGGCACAGAAACCACACAACGCCTTTCTCTCATCATACGTCCAGTCGAGTCCACGTCCAGAGCTGTCTGTCTATCGCTCGCAACGTGCCTTCCCCACCTGAAGTGGCTTCACGAGGCATGCGTGCGTCTTGCTTCGTCCTTGCCTGACCACTGGCCGTCTCGTCAGCCAGCAACCTCGCAGGCAGGTAACTACTACTCGCCTGGCGGGCGTAACGAAGTTACGGCATCCCGGCTGGGGACTAAGTCGCCTGGCGGGCGTAACGATGTCACTGCATCGCTGCACTACTCTAGACTCTGACACCGACAAAAATATGCACATATGAAAACCAAACCCCACATGAAGCGTTACACGAAACAGTCGAAGTGGAAGCACAGAAGTTACGTCAAATGTAGCCAGGTCATGTATGATTATGCACAGGGAAGGCAAGAGCGATTCACTTAACAATGATGTCAGTGGAGGCTGGATGTAATGAACACACACATTTAAGGAGCCACTAAGGATGTCCGGGGAGACATTGTGACTTAGTGATGCTGGACTTCAATTCTCTGAGATAAAAAGGAGTTTGGGAGCCACACATTGTCTACGGGGATAGATGTAAGATGTGTCCGATTTATAAAAAAAAATTTTTTGGTGATGATGTTCATAGCAATTCAACTATCCGCAAGGGAATAGGTTGTAAGGATAAGGGACACGCTTTATTGCAGAGACACGGACAGTTATGTGCGACCTTTAGTGAACAATGTAGACGGATATGCGCGACCTTTAGTAGACAATGTAGACGGAGATGTGCGACCTTTAGTAGACAATGTAGACGGAGATGTCCGACCATGGTCCAATATGACAGGTATGTTCGACTACTGCGAATCATGTCACAGACTGGAAGACTGAGTTTATAGGTAAAATGTCTACAACATTTTAATTTGACGAGGGGGCATATGTGCCATGTGTCGCAGAATGCAATAATCGGGAATTAAGAATACAGCAGATTGAACGCACAAAAGCTGACTTGGTGACGAGAACGTCAGTGAGCGAAGCGACAGAAAAAGAGACGCGGAAAAGCGATCAAGGAACGAAGGCACACGATTATGATCAGGACAAGATCCAGATGGAGAGAGTCTGAAAGATAGAGATGAGATCAAGGAAGGACACAAGAAGTTCAGCATGATATGATCTTGGAGAAGCGAGCTGAAGAAACGACTCAACATCTGATGAGTGACATCTAAGTTGAAGAGTCACTGGAGGGTCACATAATAGACAATACCCTAAGACCCTAAGTACTGGCGTGAGTAATTAGTTAGCAATATTTCTGGTGAACTGTAAACAGTATGGATATATGTAATAGGACAGGCGACATGGTTGGCTGTAATGGGAGTTCTATGAAGTCGGGTGGCATGAGCAGTTACGATGGAATGCGTGATGGTTGCATCGTGTTGATGGCCTGCATGTCATACGATTCATGGGATACTGCCTGAAATAAATAGACCAGAAAATTGAGGCAATGTGTCGATGTTATATATCAGTAGTTCGGTTACTGGGTTTCAAGTTGTTTGATTCAGAACACTAAAGCTAGATATAACGAGCTAAAATATTGCCAATGAAGGACAGTATGTTAAATAGCAGAGGTGGTTCACTTCTTGGCAAGTCGGTGGTGGATGTATGTGTGTGTGAGGGATATGTGTGTGTGTGTTAGGGGGGGGGGGGTTATTTGAGAGGATAATTGGAAGTATGTGGGTGTTGGTGGGTTGGGAGGGGGTGTGGGTAGGGAATGTGTGTTTGGGTGGGTGAATGGGTGTGTAGGAGATTGTGTGGGTTGGGGGATGGGTGTGTAATGGGTGTGAGGGATGAGTGTGGGGGTGTCTGTGAATGGGATATGTCTGTGTGGGTGGGAGTGTGTGAGTGTGGATGGGGTAAATGTGAGTGGATGGAGGATGTATGTGTGGGTGGTGAGGATGTTTGTAGGTGGAGGATGTGTGTTTGGGAGGGGAGATTTGTGGGCGGGGATGTGTATGGGGAATTATGTGGTTGGATGTGTGTGTGGGGGAATGGGTTTATGGGTGGAGTTTTGTGTGGGAGGGGAGATGTGTGAGAAGTGGGGGAGGTGTGGGATGTGCAGGTGATTGAAGGATGAATGCGATGATGGGGGATGTGTGTTTGGCTGGGTGGTTGGGTTGTGTGTGGGTGGGAGGGTAGATGAGAGATGCATGTGTTGATGGGTGCGTGGGTGATGTTTGGGTGTATGGGTGGGCGAGGTGTGTAGTTGTGAGAAAATGTGTGTGAGCGGCGTATGTGTGTGGGTGGGGTAAATGTAGGTGGCGGGTGTGTGTGTGGGTGGGAGATGTGTGTTATTATGTGTTTATGGGTCGGGGATATGTGTGGACAGGTGGGGAGATGTGTTTATGGGTGGGAATGTGTGTATAGGACGGGATGTGTTGTTGAAATGTGGCAAATATTGGGTGGGTGAGTGGGTGTAGGTTGGCTTATGTGTGTGTGGGTTTGTGGGGGAAATTGTGAGAGTGCAGGATATGTGTGTGGATAGGTGCGGGGTGTGTGGTTTGGCGGGGGTATGTGTGTGTGGTTTCTTCTTCTTCTTCTTCTTCTTTTTCTTCTTCTTCTTCTTCTTCTTCTTCTTCTTCTTCTTCTTCTTCTTCTTCTTCTTCTTCTTCTTCTTCTTTTCTTTTCTTTTTCTTCTTCTTCTTCTTCTTCTTCTTCTTCTTCTTCTTCTTCTTCTTCTTCTTCTTCTTCTTCTTCTTCTTCTTCTTCTTCTTCTTCTTCTTCTTCTTCTTCTTCTTCTTCTTCTTCTTCTTCTTCTTCTTCTTCTTCTTCTTCTTCTTCTTCTTCTTCTTCTTCTTCTTCTTCTTCTCCTCCTCCTCCTCCTCCTCCTCCTCCTCCTTCTTCTTCTTCTTCTTCTTCTTCTTCTTCTTCTTCTTCTTCTTCTTCTTCTTCTTCTTCTTCTTCTTCTTCTTCTTCTTCGTCTTCGTCTTCTTCTTCTTCTTCTTCTTCTTCTTCTTCTTCTTCTTCTTCTTCTTCTTCTTCTTCTTCTTCTTCTTCTTCTTCTTCTTCTTCTTCTTCTTCTTCTTCTTCTTCTTCTTCTTCTTCTTCTTCTTCTTCTTCTTCTTCTTCTTCTTCTTCTTCTTCTTCTTCTTCTTCTTCTTCTTCTTCTTCTTCTTCTTCTTCTTCTTCTTCTTCTTCTTCTTCTTCTTCTTCTTCTTCTTCTTCTTCTTCTTCTTCTTCTTCTCCTTCTTCTTCTGCTCCTCCTCCTCCTTCTTCTTCTTCTTCTTCTTCTTCTTCTTCTTCTTCTTCTTCTTCTTCTTCTTCTTCTTCTTCTTCTTCTTCTTCTTCTTCTTCTTCTTCTTCTTCTTCTTCTTCTTCTTCTTCTTCTTCTTCTTCTTCTTCTTCTTCTTCTTCTTCTTCTTCTTCTTCTTCGTCTTCTTCTTCTTCTTCTTCTTCTTCTTCTTCTTCTTCTTCTTCTTCTTCTTCTTCTTCTTCTTCTTCTTCTTCTTCTTCTTCTTCTTCTTCTTCTTCTTCTTCTTCTTCTTCTTCTTCTTCTTCTTCTTCTTCTTCTTCTTCTTCTTCTTGGTGTGTGAGGGTGTGTGTGTGGGTGGGGAAATGTGTGTGGGTGATGGATCAGTGGGTTGGTAGCGGCATGTATGTTTGCTTGGTTCTGTCTAAATGCGTGGAGGTATGTGTGGGTGGGTGGGGAAGGTTTGGTGGGCGGGGGATGTGTTGGTGGCTGCGGGATATGAGGGTGGATGGGGGATGTGTCTCGCAACATTGCAATATGCACTGTTTATGGTTATAACTTTCATTTGACAATTTTTTTTTTCTCATGTGAATGTATCATGCGTAATATCCATTGTTTATGCTTACAAAATCCATTTGACAATGTTTTTTTTTCCTATGTTAATGTAACATGCACATTTGATGAATGAAAGATGAGTGATTGAAAGGGCCGAATGTAAGACGGGCCTGCGTACCCAATTTGTTACCCTTTTAAAATAAAGTTTGTTTGTTCGTTCGTTCGTTCGTTCATATGCATGGATGATCATTTCACTCAGTCTATAGACACATTCATATAGGTATGGTTGATCATATAGGAATCATTCATCACACATCCTTCATACTGGCATGTAAGGTGGGTGATTTCCCAATGATACATTAAAATGTTTACCATCATTGATATCACAATGAAATATCTCCTTTCACAATCACTCATCATACACATCATATCTGTAGGAATGACATCATGCCTATGTAGTTGCTTTACACAGAATGCATTCACAGATTCAACAAGAATGACATTACAAGGGAGTCTCTTTATCATATGATACATTCACATCTGTTTAACAATGATGAACCGCACATGACACAAGCATGCTCTTCAATGACATAGACATGTGAACATTAGGCACACTTATGAAATTTACCCAGGATTTAGCAACATGAAATCAAGGAGTCACCTCATGCCCTCATCAAATACATACAATTTATGTGATATACTCAATCCATATTCAGGCAATATGAATCTTAAACATTCTAACATGCCGTTTGACTAAGTATTATTATTGTGTGGCACAAATATTACTTCCCCATGTTTACAACATTGTAATACATTTGACTCACCAATATGGTGCATTTAACTCAACACACAAAATTATGATCCCTGTAGAATCTATTTGATTCTCATGGGTTCATGAATTATAAGAAAACTATTTGTGTATCCATGTGCTCATGTCAAAAAGTAAATCTACTGACTAATTACACATTACACTAATTTTTCTATCAGTGCTGGCACAGGTAAACTAGTTTTAAATCTTACCAGTGGGCACATGTACCCTATGTACTTACCACTGTACTAAGAATTCTGAGCTTTCTTAAGTCATAAGTTACTCTAATTCAATGTAGATTGAGTTTCATGCTTAAGAAATAAAATGTATAACATGTGTCTAATGTTTTATACATTAACTAAGTTGTTTAGCTGGGAGAAAATAAACACTGTAGTTTTCTCCTAATGTACAGTTTATCTTATGACTATGATAACTGAGTATAATATTATTTAGTTCCTACTAGATTAAATTCTTAAGAACTCACCATTCCAAATCATTGTAGATTGAGTTGCTTAAGAAAAAAATGTACAACTTGGACTAATGCTTATACATTACATCAGTTGTTTACTTTGGGAGAAAATAAAACTCACTATGGTTATTCTTAATTACAGTTTATATATAAACTATAACAATTAACTATATTATAATTAACTTCTTAAGAACTCACCACGTGTTCAACAAGTCGACTTACCAATTCTTCTTCTAGGAAAAAGTCTCACACTTAATCTAAGACTTAAAATAAATTATTACTGTTTACCTTTCATGTAAAATGAATTTCTTCCACACTTCGGCCCCTGGATTCAGATTTTTCCAAAGCGATGTCGTGGGCTGATGTTTGTCTTCGTCTATCTAACTTATACTAAATTATCGTTGGTAAGTTGATTCTGAAGAGACTATCACTCCCTTCGCTCATCGAATCTCCTCGTTCCTCTACTTGGGTGGTAAACAAAAACAGCCTGTCTTCCGGATGTCCACTGCTATTTATATGGTGCCTTTTCCGGTTCACGTTTTTCATTGCCAATGGGTATATTAAATCTTGGATCCTACAATTGTGGAACAAACAATTCGGTTGCGGTGAACTCCGTTTTTGTCGTCCTAGAAATATTTAACGCGATGTTACGTTTGTGAAATACAATATATCACAGGCGCTCCAATCTCCAATCTTATTGTTACACATGCATGTGACAGGGTGTGGGCGCTACAGTCTATACTCTTGTTGTTACACTTGCATGTGGCAGGGTGTGGGCGCTACAATCTATAATCTTAGTGTTACACTTGCATGTGACAAGGTGTGGGGAATACAATGTAATCTTGTTGTTACATTTGCATGTGACAAGGTGTGGGCGCTACAGTTTATACTCTTGTTGTTACACTTGCATATGACAGGGTGTGGGTGCTACAATCTATACTCTTGTTGTTACACTTGCATGTGACAGGGTGTGGGCGCTAGTATATATATATATCCTTGTTGTTACACTTGCATGTGACAGGGTGTGGGCACTATAGTCTATACTCTTGTTGTTACACTTGCATGTGACGGGATGAAAGTGGTTAGTTTTCAGGTGGCAGATGTCTCAAGTGTAAGCGGCATTTCCCTATAGAAGCAATGACGGTATTTGATGAATGGAATCTGGCTGAATTGTTTAACGCAACAAGAGATACAAGCAATATTGTTAAATGATGAATGGTATCTGGCTGATTTGTTTCATGGGACAAGCTATGTGTGTGGTTGATTGGTGGTCGAGATTGTCGAAGATATTTCAGCCACGTTCACTTGTTCTGAATGCTGTGGCAACATTTAGTTCTCCGTGTTAATTTGGCATTTCTTATTCTGTGCAATCATATAGTTTAATAAAAATAATTTAAATATTGTTTTATTCAAGAAAGGATATTACACTCCAGATAAAAATTTGTTCACATTTATTATTTTACAGATGGGAAGAAGCCTACAGCACCAGAAGTTCAGAAATAACTACAGTTGTGATATTACTACCGCACTCAGGAGATGAGCAGCACAGTATTGTCATTAAAAGTTGATTTTATCACCAGAGATGAACAGCACAGTATTGCCATTAAAAGTTGACTTTATCACCAGAGATGAACAGCACAGCATTGCCATTAAAAGTTGACTTTATCACCAGAGATGAGAGCTTTATTTTCCAGGTAGTCAACAATGTTGTTTTAATCCCTGTAATTGGTCTGTGTGGAATCACCAGCAATATCATTAATATGATCGTGTTTCACAGACAACAGTTCACATCATCAGTCAATATCAGCTTCTTTGCTCTGGCCTTGTCCGACTTCCTGTGCCTCCTGACGTTACAATGGTTTAACTTCTGTTTGAATCCTTATCTGAATCTGGACGACTTCTCGTTTGTGCTAAAAGAAGTCCAGTACCTGGCTGGAGGGGGTTCGTTCCACGTTTGTTTCAGTCGTGTCACGTGTTGGATCACTGCTTATATCACGGCTGAAAGATGCCTCAGCGTGGCCCTGCCTCTGAAAGTCAAACAGATCGTGTCTCTTCAGAAAACACTACAGCTTGCATGTTCGTCATTTTTCGTCATCAACCTGATGACGCTTTTCGCCCGAGTTCTGTATTGCATATTTAGACTGGAAGTTTGTTCCGGAGACGAAACAAGTACATTAATTGGAATTGTGTACAGAAGTTTTAAACATAAAGCTGATGGACTAGTCTATACACTGACTTCAATATCAGGAATGCTTTCGTTTGTGGCAGTCGTAATATTGACCGCTTTCTTGACCATGAAACTATCACAACAGTCCAACTGGCACAGCACGGCATCGGCCAAAAGCTCACAGTCTGAGGCCAGAGCCATTCGTGACAAGAAGACAATGAAGCTTGTGGTGATGATAGCTGCCATACTCATTATCTGCTACACTCCAGGGATCATAGTCCTCATTTGTACCCATGTTTGAACCGGAATTTACTGTAACAGGAGCGTATACGAATTCTTACTGGTCCATCTGGTCCTTACTTTTCGTCTGCGGCGCTATCAACTCCAGCGTGAACATATTCCTATACTACAACATGAGCAGCAAGTATAGAGCGACGTTCAATGAGCTGTTCACGAGGTGCACAAACACTGTTTCAAGTATGTGAGAGTATATCAGCGACAGTTCACATCATTTTGAACTTTTATTGCTTTACATTTTCTGCCTCTGTCTTTTGTTGCAGATGCTGATGTACCACTTTTGCGTTCAATTTCTGATCTTCCCATTTGTATCATTGTCTATCACTTGCCCTCATTTCACTGTTCCCTTTAGAGTGCTGTCTAAAATGGTCATATCACCTTTAATGTATCTACAGTGTTCGTTCTATCTCATTTCTTTCATCTTATCTGTGGTCCCAGTGATAACCTTTTTCTCATTTCATTCACCAGTTGAATTCAATCGCGGCTTCTCTCCTTGAGCTTAGCATTTGTTTGTTGAGATCTCTGTGATATTGTACACATTCTTCCTGTCTTTATACACTGGTGTTCAGTTCCTTGTTAATTGTACATTATAGCAGTGATAATTAAATACATATCATTGTCCAAGACTAAATGTGGATGTCTCATACCTGCAGGATATTAAAATATATATTCAAGATTGTTTGTGGCACAATCTGTGCTGTATTATTTTCCAGATGTTATCATTTGCTTCTTCCACACATCCCTTCTCCCCGCCATCCCCGCCTTTCAGAAACAAATGAAGACATCAAAAACATGGAGAGGAGAGGGAGGGGAAGGATGAAGGGATGTTTCTCCATGCCTTTAATGTCTACGCCTGTTTCTTTAACTTCTTCCTATGACTTTTATGTCTTCATGTGTTTCTTTAACTTCCTCCCGTGTGTTTGATCTTTTCATTATATTTTCTATAACTATCTGCCATGACTTTGATCTCTTCATCTGTTTCTTTAACTTCGTTCCATGACTTTGATGTCTTCGTTTGCTACTTTCACTTCCTCGCATCTTTGTTTCGTGGTAAAAGTGTTCAGTGCAGGATTTTTCTTTTCCCAAGGTCGTGTTGAGTTGACGTTACAAGAGACAGTACTGACAGGACAGTATAGAGTAAAGACAGTCAACCAACAGGGACTGCATCATGAGACATGTAGATAGAAGTACTGGGACAGGTCGCAACTGTTGACAAACACCAAAGGGTTAAGGACAGGTGAGCCTGTTACTCAGTATAGACCCGAGACGGACGGACTAAGGCAGGTCAGGCATGAATCACGGGACGAAAGAATCTGTGATAGAACAGACCCAACCGAGTGTTAAGCAGAGTGTTTACATCAGAAGTGTGAAATCTATTGAGACTGCTTTGCTGTGTGATCGATAGAATACAAGCGATACAACTGTGAGACACCTGGCGTGCTCTGATTGAGTGAGACAGTGTATACAATTTGAGTGCTATTGCGAGATTGATATTGACGAGTGCGAGTTCTTGTACATAAATGACTCGGTGTATATACTTCACTAACAATATTGTAACTGTTCCGACACGAGTATGTTAAGTCGGGACGGCTTTTGTGTAGCCAGCAATCCCTGCGGAATTTGTGAAGCTCGATATCATTCTAAGAAACGTTCCGTTTTGGAACGAATTACGAGCTTGCCTCAGTGTTGATTGTATGTGCGAAAGAGTAATATTAACTTGAAATAGACCTTTATATATATATATATATATATATATACTATATATATATATATATATATATATATATATATATATATATAGGTACATGACAAGTATGTTACCTATCGTATCTATGCACATGCAAATTAAAAACTGAATAACTCTTATATAAATATTACTATTGATGTGCCCTCATGCAACAGGAAACATTTCTTCCTTCACTCGAACGTTACAATACAATACGATAACCAATAAACTTATAATTACTCATAACGCATTACAAATTGCCGACAGGGGCCAGCATGTTTTTCTAATCACACTGCAGTGTGAATTATTCGTGAATCATTTACTGCGTAATTTTACTCGTTCATTCGACAGACTACAGCAGTGGCCTCCTCACTAAATACCATGTGCTGGCTAGAGAAATTGTCATAAATATTGTTCCTTTGTTTACTAAACATTTCGAAAGGATTCGCCGAGCACTTGCCGCCTCGTGTGCTCATAACTTTTAAATAATATCCTTTCTTTG
>JACEFZ010012802.1:0-12719 GCA_014155875.1 Cepaea nemoralis
CTACCACAATCAAGACCCCGTGATGTTTTATCAAGACCCGTCTACCTACAACTTAGACGTACCAGATCCGCCCACCTATGACTACAGTCAAGACATGCCACTGAATGACCAGACAGCTTTCTACAGTAATCAAATCCCGCTGATCCCTTTGGGACGTAAACGACGCAAGCTTTAGATGTTGTAACCGAATAGATGTTGTCTACCAATAAAATCTGTGTGAAAAATGTTACCTTTTTGTTTGTTTTCTTTATTGATGTTTTATATCGTATTTGTTATGTCGTACCCTATAATTACTTGACCACGCACGCCACCTATGATGAGTCACTAGACCACGTCACCTCTGATGAGTCACTACGCCACGTCACCTCTGATGAGTCACTTGACCACGCCACCTCTGATGAGTCACTACGCCACGCCTACCTTTTTTTTGGGGGGGGGAAAGAGTTATCGCCCTTTGAGGAGGAGGAGGAATATCAATTCCCTCCTCAAAAGGACTGGATAATGTACCTATATACTACTTCCGGGTATTTATCTTTTTGTCTTTCAGTTGCTCTTGTCCCAGGGGGGTACGGGGTGTCAGGCATTGGTAGCACCTTTGGTAAGGATGACTCTCATGTCCTTTTCAGGACCCATCCCCCATTGGTCCAAGCCTGACACCCAGCTCGTGCCTGTGGCTCCTAGTGGCTGTCAGCATGCGACAGCGGCCACCCCCCGGGCAATTGCTGTGAGAGGCTGGCTAAACCAGGCATGGGTAGCCGATTTGGTGTCAAACCAAGCGGTAAACTAGAATATGCCTACCCAGCATGTGAAGACAGGATTCGGCAGATTGCGTGGAAGAAATCATTCCTGATTCAACGGGCAAGACGGCGTTTACCTGCAAAGCGTTGTGGAACGTAATGAGCACGGCAAGGCACGTAGAGTGCCCTGGCCATCCACTGCGCCTGTATTCGTCCCCAGTCGTCTCGACTTGTCTTGCCACTGGACTCAGATGGACTCAGGCGAGAGAGCAGTGGCGTCACTGGGGTTGGTGTCACCCAGTGCGGTAAACTCTTGGTGTCACCCCTCTAGACTTTCACCATGGTCTTCTTCCGAGTGTTCCTGTACCATATATAATCGCATATAGTAATGTTTGTAAAATAAGTCAAAAAGTTAATAAGGACATAAGAAAGAAAACAAATTGAACAATATAACTTCAATACTTCAGGTAAAACATAAATAAAGAACTTCGACAAACTCGGACAAAGTTAAATTTTTGTTATTTTGCTATGTCTGCTTTGTCAAATTTGCAATTTTTTTATTTTGGTGTCACCCCTTGATGGTGTCACCCGGTGCGGCCCGCACCCCCGCACCCCCCTAGTGACGCCCCTGCGAGAGAGTGAGGTCGACAAATTGTGCAACTCTTCTTCACTTTAATCCAAGTCATCGCGCAAGTCATTCTTCATCCAACGTCATCCAACGTGCTCTTGTCTCGTACATTTTGCCAGTTGTCACGAGCTTTCAAGTTGATTTCTCCTCATAATGTCATCAAAATATCTTGACCATCCGTTTCTAATTTCTCTAATCAGTGCATGATTTACGTATAAGCTACACAAGCTATAGCTTGGGGCCCCCAAGAAAGTGGGGGACCCAAAAAATATTGTTCGAGTGAGCAATTGTCATATATGTATATATGGCATATAATACCTGGACTTATAAAGGGCCCCATATTTCAAATAGTTTAGGGCCTTATCAAGTCTAAATCCGGCCCTGTCTCTAATCAGTTTACTGTTTTCATGTGTTTCTTGAAGAACTTTCATTTGTTTTACTGTCCGCCCGTTTTATTCTATGCTTTTCCCACACAAACCACATATCCAGTGCCATTAAGTATTTCTCAGCTAGTAAGTCATCAAATCGCATGAACCTACTTGAAATGTCTCACATTCAGTTTTGCCGTGAATATGTTCTGCCTTCTTTCATCGTCTCATCGTTATCTCATCTTGTCCCTCTTATACGTTACGATGTCGAGGTGAAGCATACATAGCGGGAGAATGCCACGTTATGGGCTTCGTATATCGAGATTCCCATGGATTCTGTTATTCCCTCTGTCCATCGTTTACGTGGTCGGCCTCTTCTAGTTCCAGTTGGTCTGCTTGTTAACGTGTACTGTTAATTGGTAGCCTAGTTCCTAGTTATGTGGCTGAACCATTTCACTTGCTGTTTTCTAATTAAATCTAGCTCTGCTATCACACCCTATTTTAGTCCCGATTTCATAATTTCTCCCTTCTTGATGCGCTGAGTATTCTTCTTAGGAATCTCATTACCGTTGTTGCAATTTTTCTTTTCTCTTTTTATGTCAGTGTTTGTGGTTTATGTGTTTAGATTAAGCGAATACATTAAACTGAAGGAATATGTTGTTTTTAATGTTCTGTTATTGTCCAAGTTTGCCATTGGTAGCATAGAGTTGGTAGAACGATTGTGTTGTAAAGTGCTTTTTTAGAATAAACTGATACGTGTTTGTTCTTAAATATTGGTGTAATTTGTCCAATGAGTGTATTTTCCTTGTTGCATCTATTGAGTTGAGTTGCATCTATTCTCATAGCGAATCTTATACCTGAATGCTCTACGAGAAGTAAGACATTTCCGAGAACCAAGTGATGACTGTGAATCTACAACCATGGTCAGACTACGAGAACAGCAAATTAAAAGAGTTGAGTTGAGTTGAATCAAGAACCGACATCACTGCACTCAGGACATTCCCATACGTGCTCCGTCCCCTCGTTCAACAGCCAGCGAAGAGTCATACTACTAATAGTTCCCGCCGACATCTGATTATAAGTTCTCCTGGTCTTCTCTCTCAGTTTTGAGATTCTTCCAGAACCCCTGCCGATCCCCCGAAATCTCATTCTTTCCACATATGGGTTCTCAATCTGTTCCTCCGCCTTCTCCACCTGGTCCCACAAGTGCACGACAACCTCCCCCTTGTCCATAGGCAAAATTCCACCAAGAGGTGCCCTCCCTGCTAGCCTATCAGCCTGTTCATTTACCCGTACACCCACATGGCCAGGGCAAAATATCCATACAATTCTCACGACCTGTGACCTCTGAAGCGACGAGAGCCATTCCACACGAAACATTCCTTTCTCCACCTTGCTAAGCATACTCTTTGAATCCGTAATGAATACAACGTGTGTTGTAGTAGTCTCCTCTAGCCACCGGAATGCCGCTGCTACTGCCTTTACCTCCATTCTCATGCTGGAGGTCGTAGTCTCATATGCCAGACTCTCTTGCAATAAAGCCCCAGCCACTACGTCTGTTTCTCACCACTGACCCATCAGTGTAGATGACCATGTCACCTTGATGTGTGATTGATTGATTGATTTAGGAACCTTGATGTGTGTTGCTCTGTAAAAGAGATGTGGCCAAACAAGAACACCACGCAGGAAGCCAAAGAAGATTGATAAACCAACACAGAACTGGTGTCGTTAGCCGCTACACGCTGCGGGATTTGCTGAGGAGGGGATCCGAGCACTTATGGACTGAATGGTCCGATGTGCAATGAGGATGATCTGTCGACTAACTAACTAACTATTCTTATAGCGATTGGACTAGCAAGCCGCGAAGCATTTTTCTGAAGCTGGAATAAAAAGAATAAATGATCTACCTTCTTTGAACGCGGCAAATTAAAATTTCACCCGGAACCGGCGAAAGTTTCACGTTTCTAAGGGGAATGGGATTAATGATTTATTTGTGAGATTTGTGGTTCGTGCGTTTAGACAAAAAGAGACAACTATCCTTGTAAAAACAAAACTGAACCAACTTTTGAGCCGTGTGCTGTATTCACAGTTTCAGTGTAATGTACGCTAGTTTATTAGTTATTAAATATTATTGCTTCTGTCAAACAAAATACAAAATAAGCTTGTTCAAACTTGTCGAATTTTTTTTTTATTTTTAGTAAGTTGAGTTGTTGACATTAGTCATTATTAATTTAAATTTATTATTATAATAATAATTTTCTTCTAGGCATTTATTTAGTAACATCATCAGTTATGCAAAAATCTTAGTCTGTTACTTCAGCTTGACACTGCCCACATTTGGAGGTTACATGTTCGAATCATATATAGAATAGATTACAAATTTCTACTTTTGTTTTTCTTCTTTTAAATTAAATGGTGTGGTGTTCAGTCTGTCAATCACTGTACCTTTCACGAATTTGTCTTTTTTTCCCCATTGGCCTATGTCAATAATAATTAATATTTAGTATTATTATTAATAATATTAAGATTACCTTGGAAACTAGGAGAAAGAACTTAATTAAAGTAGCGAGATATCTGTTGTACTAGTAACTAGATAACAGAAGAGAAAAAAAAACAGCCACCATGCACAATATAGATGCAAAATTCAATACATTGTTATTATTAATTTTATAATATTACATGCAGGCCATAGAGCTCTTCTTCTTGTTTCGTTCGCTTGAAATTTGTTTATAACTGCAATGTTGTCTCTTGTATGAACTACACTGTCATGTTTAGTTCACACAGCGGTCCATAGAGTTTACCTTCCACTGTCGTCTCTCTAGGCCAGAAGCTTTGCCTAGATATGTTATGTTTTGTGCAGTCTTGGAGTGCTTGCTTGCTTGCGTTCGCTGGCTGTGAATTCCAGCGTGAAGTTCTGTATGTCGGATAGAGACATCCTGTTTTCCAACATCAGTGTGATGTCATACCGGACTGAGGTTTGCGTGAGTATCCGTTGTCCCATGTCTGGCTTATTGGTGTGCAGACTGGTGGTTCCTCGCCATGTAGGCAGATACTCTCTGACTTTGGAAGAATCAGTGATCCTACTACGTTAGCCAGGACCTCAAAGGGGCCTGTTGCCCAGTACGCACGACTAGGACATGTTAGTAGGTCTTGGCCAGTATAGAACCTCGCCCTGGTGTCTTGGAAACACCTCTGCATCCCAGTCTTGGAGTATGTGCTCTGCTGTCTGCGGCGCCAATCCATATGTGCACATGGCTGATTCGCCAGTGCCATAGAGCTCGATACAAGTGTTCATTTTATTACTAAAATAATCAGATACCAACCTGTTGTGCAAGTAAAGAGTAGAGCTGATATTCAAAGGTATGCCATTGACACTGTGAAAAAATGAGATCAACGGTGCCTTATTCAAGTCTTTGTCAGTTACAAGCGGAGATAGTAATATTTTTATGAGTTAATTTTGCAGTTGATGTGGCCGAAAAGATAAGAGCGCAGGTTCTTAAACATCCGGTGCCACGATGGTCTACACTAGTCAGTTCAACTTCAACACCGCCTTCTTCTTCAGACAGAAATGACGAAGTACTTAACATAAAATTGCCTAGAAAATCAACTTGAGGTTGATGGCAACATCCTGTGAAGGACATGCAGTTGTTGTTTTTGTGTGTGTGTGTGTGTGTGTGTGTCCGGTGACCATAAAAGGAAGGTAGAGAAAAGAACTGAGTTGCCAAATTGTTATAGATTGTTTTAACAATATCCGCTTGTGTTGTACATTACTTTAACCCAGCAGATGCAGATGCAATAGTATGTAAATATGTATGAACGGGCACCACCTTGGCACTGATGTTTAAACATTACTGTAATAACTTATTAACTGTAGTACTTGTAGCAAAAAATATATGTAGTGATAGAATTACACACAGAAATAACCATTTCCACAATATGCTTGTAGTTTATGTCATTTCCTTTTATGCTAATACAACATATTTCTTCTTCTTCTGACGACGACCTGTTTAATTAATTAGTTTGCTCCGGCGCAGTTTCCTGCCATGGATCTGCCATGTGTAATATTACATTTTGGTGTTATCTTTGTCTTTGATATCACCATTTTGTCTGTTGTCTTGATATTCAAGCTCAGTCTTTTCTTTTTGCACTCTCATTTATGAAAATGGAGGTTGGCATGGCTGAGAGCTTTAAAGCACTTACACTTTCTCTTTGGACAGTGGCACAGTGGGTTCCACATTTTCTCTTTGGACAGTGGCACAGTGGGTTCCACACTTTCTCTTTGGACAGTGGCACAGTGGATTCCCTCCACATTCCGGTCAGTTTGACTTTACTGTTGTCTTCTCATTCAGAAAGCAATGGCAAACTTCTTATAGTTCATCCTGTGTGACGTTGGTGATCATGTCTGTCAATAGCCTACTGTCTCTCGTGCTTCCAGTCATTTCTGATATAATGTTCCTCAATTTCAAATTGTCCAGCATCTTCTCTCTTGATCTTCCCTGTCTCTCTTCCCCTCCAGCCTTTCCATTGTTACAGCATACACCAGCTGTCTTCTTCTCATGACATGCCCATAGAATGTGGACTGTCTTCTTCTGATGCGAGTAATGAGTTCTCTTTGTGAGTTAACTTCTTTTAGGATATCTTTATTACTCTTTCTATCTGTCCATGGTGTTGTCATCATTCTCAGATAAAAACACATCTCCACAGCCTCCATGTAATTCCGTCATGATTTGCTTCCATACATCAGGATTGGGTCAATATAGCTATTAATAACTGTTTTCCTCACCTCGATTGACATAGATACATTGGAGAGAATATTCTCCATCTTGTGAATGGCTGCATTTGCTTGGGCTATCCTGTATTTAACTTCCCTAATCCATTTTCCATCTGCTGTTATTAAAGTATCTAGAGACTTAAATACTTAGACTTGTTTCAGAATAATTCCATTAACTTTGATATTGCATTTGGGTGTACACTTTTTTTGTATAATAACCATTACTTATGTGTTTCTGTTATTCATTCTAAGTCTTTTATTTTGACTTTCAGTTGCAGTTGTGAAACCTATCATTTCTTGTACCTGTTTCATTTTCAGCGAGCAACATCATATGATTAGCATAACAGATTTCATTTACATTATACCCACCAACCGCAAACTACTCAACATACAATTGCCTAGTAAATTACAAACAGCTAATAGGGACTAGATGTGATTGCAGATTCCTGCCAATGACATGCAATTTTGAAAAACTGCTACATTATCCAATACTAGTGTGATAAAATTATTTTTGTTATATTTTTTTAGATGTTGGATAAAGCTGATAATGCAGAACACCTACATGCTTGTCTGGTGGCAATGACATCAGTTTTAATAACAGGTCACGCATTATCATTTAAAGCCAAGCCTCATGTAGCAGAAACAGGTCTGGCAAGGGAAACTTGGTGATGAAGGCACATTAGTGATCTGTTCCTACGTTGTGCATCAGACAGGGGAACTAGTGAAAGATCTAGAGTCTAGTGGACATCTCAGTGGGTAGTGATGAGTGCCACATTCTGGAAAGTGCCTGATGATGATGATGATGAGGATGATGTAGGGCTCATATTTTAGGTGACCAAACAGCGCACAAGTGTTTGTTCAGTAGTTTGTTAGTGAGAACTATCTTTGCGGTCTCAGAAACATCTCTGGTATGAGTTTAAAGAGGCTAGGCCATACTGGATGGGGCAAGTCAACCCACACTGATGGAGATTAGGAGATTGAACCCATTGTCGCTGTTGATAGGTGATGGTGGGCAAAAGTTTCCATGGCAAAGTGGTCAGACTGTCTGCCTTGCACTCTGAAGGTTTTGGGTTCATTTTTGGACTGCATTGTTCAGATCATGAATGCAATTGTTCTAGAGATCGATGGTCTTTGGAGTTTGTGCATTGCTCTCGGCAGGTAGCTTGCTATTCTAGTGCAATTAAGTCAATCTTCTCATCTGTAATCTTTCATAGGTGAGCATATGAACAGCTACATTGCTGTGACTTCTGTGTAGCTAATGCAAGTAGACGCCAACAATGACATGAATTATGCATGTTATTGAGGAGATAAATATATCACTGTTTTCTATTCTGTTGTAGTTGACATGATCACACCTATTGAATGACCACCGCTACTGCAGTATAGAGGTCATGAAGCAGTCACAGTTTGGAACATATTCTTGCAGGTCTAAATCAAAGACTCAGAAACTGACAACTTTCAGAATGGAAGATGAAGGTACATGTTTATTTTGTTATTTCAGTGTTGTTTTTGGTTTTTTAATACACCCTTAGACTACATGGGTACACTTATAAGATTCAAAAGAGCAGATAAAAGAAACATCACATTAATAAAGAATGGAATAAAAAAAGTTGTTTTAATTTATTACGAAAACTGAGTGATTATCATGAATTGACCTTACTGCAATTAGGTCAAGCCCACAAGTGGCCAGTCTTTGTTGGCAGAAGTCAGAGGATGTGGGTGCTGATTTTTACTGTTGTGAGCTGGCTACCTATGTGTGGGAACCATCCCATTTGCAGTCATTGTGATATCTTCTATTCTCAGTCCCTCACTTTAGCAGTCACAATTGAGAGGATACATCAAGAGATGTGTCACCATGTATAAAGCAGCCCTTTATTACCCACAATAATCTCTGTATCTTCAGTGCAAGCTGGCATATAATTAGTTAGTCACGGCTCCAACTTCACGACATTGGGTTGCCCCATTATGCTCCATTCCTGTGTTAGTGAATATCACACAAAATGCTCCTCACTGCCCCATGTGAAAACTGGAACAGACAGGAATCTTGGCAAACTAACAGCCCGCACAGGTATACTATGCATAATGCTGCTGCCATAATGCCAACACAAAAGTCCACCACGAAAAATACAGTTCATCATCAATGGAAGCGGCAGTCACTACAAAACCAGCAGCCACATATATTACCATCAGTAAAGTTTACTCCGAGCAACATGAACTAAAAGTGCCCTCTCCCATGTTTGAGATGTAGTGGGTATATAGTTGTAACCCCATACTTCTGATGGACTGATCAACAATCAGTGGGTGATGTGTTAAATGTCACATGAGCTGCTTTTATTTCCCAGGCCAATTTCTGGCACTCATATTCTATTTGACTCAATTGAGCTTGTATGGCTACTTGAAGTTCACCAAATTCTGTACAGAAACAGTGTACAAGGTGAAAATCGCAGAGAATGCTCGCCTCAACAAATCACTGAGCACTGAAAAGATAACTACGTCAGTACTAGACAACCCAGAGAAATATGTGAGAAACTTATCATCGTACATACTCAACAACATTGAAACGGAGGCCCTTGCATACGGATTAAAATTCCGCATAAAGCCCAAACACATTAACCGTGTTGAGTCGCAAGCACAATTTGAAATGTTGTTTGATCAAGTCTCCAAGTTATCACCTACTTCTGCTGAGTCAGTCAGGTGGCTGAAGGCCAAACTGGTAGATTTAGAACACCAGTATCGCACAACCCCCTCTAAACAGACATGTCCGCTGATCAACGAACACCTTACTGCCTTAAAAGCGTTAAAGGCCGACAAAACCCTTGTAATATTGAAACCTGACAAAGGGAGTGGTGCAGTACTGATGGACATATCAGACTACCAGAGAAAAATGGATGGTATATTATCAGACACATCTAAATTCAGAGTAGAGCACACAGTCAATAAGTCGGAGGACCTGGATGCAAAAATGAGGAAAGAAATCCAGTCACTTGTGAATGCAGGACTCATCAGTGAGGCCACTGCAAAAACGCTCACACCGCGTGGCTCCCAAACACCTCAGATGTGTGGTCTACCCAAGCTTCACAAGCCCGGCATCCCACTAAGACCGATCCTTTCCATGGTTAACTCGGCACAACACCGAATGGCGAGATGGCTAGCTGAAATTTTAAAGCCAGTACGACAGTCCTTCGATCCAAGAACACTCAGGGATACATTCGAACTGGTGGAATTATTGGATACTATGGACATAAACAACAAACACATGGCATGCATGGATATTGCCTCTTTATTCACCAACGTTCCATTAGATGAGACCGTGAATATAATAAGCGAACGCATTAGAGACAAACAACTAAAACTAGGCATACCATCAGCTATTCTAGAGAGGCTATTAAAATTATGTACTGCCAACATACAATTCAACTTTCTAAACAAGTCATATCGCCAAATTGACGGAGTGGCCATGGGGAGCCCACTTGGACCTATTCTAGCGGACATCTTCATGGCACACTTAGAAGAAAAGAGATCCTCAGAAATCAATAACTTGGCCTTTTACTGTCGTTACGTGGACGATATACTAATTATCACCACAGACGAGCTACAAGCAACGTCGTTCCAGGCCACAATGAACGAGACACATATAAACATCTCTTTATCTATAGAACACGAACATAACGAAGCGTTGCCGTTTCTAGATATCCTAATGAGACGTAGAGCAGATAGCACAATTCAAAGATCGGTGTACCGCAAAGAAACATGGACTGGCCAATACTTAAATTTTCAGAGCTTCGCACCTGTCCAGTACAAACGGGGCTTAGTACGGACCCTGTTTGACCGTGCTAGGAAGATATGCACCCAGGACACGCTGACAGAGGAATTTAAAATCTGAAGAATGCCTTAAACCTGAATGGGTACTCCACAGGATTTATAAAGTGCCACTGCCAACAGCCCAAACCGAAATCAGAAGTAACTACAGTCCCTAAACTCAAAGTATTCATCCAGCTAACCTTCCGAGGAGATGACGTAATGCAACGTCTGCGGGACCGGCTCACCACAGCAGTCGAGCGAACATTCTGTGCTGCAGCTCTAGTCATCAGGTACAGAAACACACCGATCCCAGTCCCAGCAGTAAAAGAACCTGTAGCTTTGTACGCCAAATCAAATTGTATTTACCAATTTACATGCAGATGCGAGGCCATCTACATAGGCAGAACTGAGCGACAGTTACATTGCAGGGTTTCAGAACATATTCCGAATTGGTTGTACAAGATACTACACACAGAAGATGGTAGCCTAGGCAGGCCGACACACCGGAAAAGTCTGGCTTCATCGGTCGGGAGACATGTGCTCGAGAGTGGTCACATGGTTGAAAGAGACAGTGCCTTCCGTGTGTTGTTCAACACACAAAGTAGTCGATTGTTAAAGTTTGCTGAAGCTATACTAATCAACCTTCGTAAGCCGTCCTTGTGTAAGCAGAAAGACATGTTAGTCAGTTTAAAATTACCGTGGTAGACAATCGACATTACTGTGCGAACATGTGTATATTTCAGTTTGAAGGATTTATCTAATTAATTCACGTAAGTTGTGTGATTTCTGCAGTATGTACCTGACGAGATGCAGCGAAATATGCCAGGCAATAAATCGTGCAATCTATTGTTTGTGTCTTCGTTATTCAAACACATTACTGCATTAGGCAAACCAGTTTCTTCAGCGACTGACCAGCCATAATTTTTCTGAACATGCCGTTCGCGCTACAAACAACCGCGGACAGATGTAACAACACTCCACACGAGATTTAAAGCTCACAGTGTCGCTCCCCGCACTGAACTCAGCAGCAGGGTGACGGAATCATGCACTACCAGTCCAATTTGAGGAAAATGTGTAAGCAAACCGTAGCCACAATCATAAACACTCCAGAGGCCTTACCAGCTCGACCACCTATCCTCCATGTTGGGGACCGGAAATGGATCCATACAAGTTCTCAGAGATGTGATTTGTCCCCAGATAAAACATGCATCTTCAGCCTATCTAATGCCAAACTCTTGAAGTTCCTTCCTTGTCTTTCTGATATTACTCTCTCCATCTCTTTCTTCTCTGTGTGTTTCTAGGAAAAATAGCCTCCCTTCATCTTGGCTTTGCTGAAGTTTATTTCTGTTCTCGTCATGAGGACCTGTGTTCATGATTGGTTACATTATACAGCCAAGATTTTCTGTTCTCTCATGAGGACTTATTCATGATTGGTTACATTATGCAGCCAAAGATTTTCTGTTCTCTCATGAGAAAAAGTCGCTTAAAGTCAACAGGGTCGACTTCATTGCACCTGTTTTATCCCATATGGCTCAGTCCTCTTTCCAGCAGCGCGGAAAGTGTCGCACAAAGCACCAACTCCGTAGCTCTAGCGACAACCCACAGGAGTCTCAGAAAAATTTAACTTGTGAAACCGAAGGATGCGGTCCAGAATCGAACCCATAACCTTCGAGAGCCCGAGTCAAATGGCTTGACCACTTCACCACAGAGACTCCCTTAGACTGCCTCTCCCATAAGGACTTGTTCATGATTGGTTACATTATACAGCCAAGATCTTCTACAGGATGACGTAGCCAGCTCCATGCCAACTATTTTTAGTTGCCTTTTACAAGATGCTTGGTAGCTTTCAGGGTTACTTTTCTTTGCTGTTCTTAAGTTTCCATTAAGATGTGGGTGCTATACTGTTTGTTTTTCACATATTATTTCAGTTTTAGTATTTTAAAGCTTTGTATTTGTTCCTGTTTATAGTTTTATGTGTGGATGAGGGATCAAAATGTCCACGTCACGAATCATGGAATGTGTGTTACATCTTAGTAAGGCTTGGGTATTTTGTCTAATGGAAAAAAAATTTCCAGCCTGTGCACGCTAGTGCAGGTGGCCTTATACCTCAGCCAGGATACCCCCCATCAGACCCCAGCATTGGTACAGAAACTGTAATCATAGATAGAAAGTGTTGCTTGTTATGTGCTTTTGTTCATTTCCCCTTCATTTCTGGAATCTAAGTTAAGTTAATAAATATCTTATTTATGTGTGTCTAATCTTTTGTTTTTAATTTAAAATACTGCATTTTAGGTGAGCCAGAAATGACAAAGGAGGATTTGAAGAATATCTATGCAGAGCTACAAGCCATAAGTGACAAGCTTTAGAAAAATTGATTTTTGCCCCAATTTTTCAAAAGTTGGTTTCCCCGTTCT